>MKYO02010342.1:98226-261856 GCA_002013955.2 Citrus medica | reverse complement strand
GCCAAAAGGGCAAGTGAAAGTAGTTTTCTCTTGATCTTTTGGTGCTATGGGAATCTGATTATATCCTGAGTAGCCATCTAGAAAGCAATAAAATTCATGGCCTGCTAATCTATCAAGCATTTGATTGATAAATGGTAAAGGAAAATGGTCTCTATGTGTGACAGAATTCAACTTTCTATAATCAATACATACACGCCATCATGTAGTCACTCTAGTGGGTATCAATTCATTATTGGCATTCGTAACTACTGTGACTCCTGAATTTTTGGGGACAACTTGCACAGGATTGACCCATGAACTATCAGAAATTGGGTAAATGATACCTGCGTCTAATAGTTTAAGGACTTCAGTTCTAACAACTTCTTTCATGTTAGGATTTAACCGACGTTGCATTTCCCTAGTAGATTTAGCATTTTCATCAAGGTGAATGTAATGCATGCAGTCTACTGGGTTGATACCTTTTATGTCCGCTATGGTCCATCCTAATGCTCCTTTGTGCTCTTTTAAAACATCCAACAACTTACCTTTTTGTTCGTTATTGAGGGATGATGAGATGATTACCGGCAAAGAACTTTCTTCTCCCAAAAATGCATATTCCAAAGTGTTGGGCAATTTGAGCTCGAGTTTCGATGGTGATTCTGATGATGGGATGAGTTTCTTCCCTGATGGTGCTAGTTGTTCAACTATTGACTTCCATTTATTGGTATCCATGGATGGTGCTGAGTCAAGTAGGGCGTTGACCTCATCGACCGATCTGTCAATATCAAAATCCAAACCAAAGTGAGTTAAACATGTTTGTAAAGGATCATCACTAAGGTTTGAAAGAAAAGTATTATCAACTATTGTTTCTATTAAATCCACATCAATAAGTCCATCATCTGCATTGTGAAGTTGTTTGGCAATGTTGAAGATGTTCAGTTCCATAGTTATATTTCCAAAGGACAACTGCATATTTCCAATTCTGCATTGAATGTGATCATCTGCAGTTGCCAAGAAAGGTCGGCCAAGAATAATGGGGATGTGCTTCCTTGAATCCTGTATTGGTTGGGTGTCAATTACAATGAAATCAACAGGAAAAGAAAACTTGTCTACCTGGATAAGCACGTCCTCCATAATACCACGAGTTATTTTCATGGACTGATCTTTAAGCTGTAACACCACTGGAGTTGGGTGTAATTCTCCAAGTCTAAGTTTCAAAAATATTGAGTAGGGCAACAGATTTACACTAGCTCATAAATCCAACAAAGCATTCTCAATTGTGTGGTTCCATATACTACATGAGATAGTGGGGGAGCCTGTGTCTTTGCATTTTAGAGGAATTTTATGTTAGAGGATAGAACTAACGTTTTCTGTTAAAAATTCCTTCTTTTGAACATGAATGTTTCTCTTTTTAGTACAAAGGTCTTTAAGAAACTTGGCATAAGATGGAACTTGTTTAATAGCATCAAGCAAAGGGATGTTAACACTTACCTGTTTGAAGATTTCAAGAATCTCACCTGTGGATTTTCCCTTATTTCCTTTAGCTAACCAATGAGGAAATGGAGCTTTCGAAACATATTCTTGTGGGTTGGTTTCTTCTCTCTCCTCCGGTGACGAGTCCTCAACACTCACAGGTACAATTTGATTTTCTTTTGTCACCGGCATCTCCACTTTGTTGTCGACTTCTTTTCCTTTTCGCAAGGTCATGACTGCTTTGACCTCTCCATGCTACTATGGTGAACTGGTACTTGCTTCATGCACTCCTTTAGGATTAGGCACTAGTTGACTTGGAAACTTGCCTTTCTCAACAGTCATTGCCAAGGTCTGAACTGAAGAAGCAAGTTGTCCCACCATCTTCTCGAGGCTTGAAACTGATTGAGCTTGTGAGTTTAAGCCTGCTCTCAACTCATTTCGTAGCCCATCAATGGTGTGGTTCTATTGCTCAATCGTAGAGTGAGTAACATTCTTGAAATTCTGGAATGCATCCTCCCATGGTCTGGATTGAGAGTAGTTCTGGTTCTGATTATATGGTCTAAATGGAGGTTGAGAGGCTTGGGGAACTTGAGGAATTTGTTGCATTGGTGGAGCTGGAACTGCTGGTCCATTCTGTTGGAATCCTTGAGACCATGAAAAATTGGGGTGGTCTCTTCATCCAGAGTTATATGTGTTGGAGTATGGGTTGTAATTTGATGGTTTTCTCATTACACCTATGGCATTGGCTTGATCTGAGTATGAGTCATGGTCATGTGGTTCTGTTGATTTAGCAGTCGATAACGATGCTATTTGTCGAGCAAGACTTTCAACCATCTCCTTGACTTCTTTGATTTCTGAAGTTGACTCACCAATGTGAACCTCATTCACTCCTTTAATTCTTCTAGTATTCCTGAGTGATCGACTCCGTTGTTGGGAATTATCCACTTGTTGCTGGAAGAATTCCCAAATCTCTAATGCACTTTTTGACATTAGCTCTCCTCCATTTGTTGCCATTAGTCATTCTTGCACATTCGGCAATAATCCCTCCAAAAGGCATTGGCATTGGTGCCATTTCTTGTACCCATGATGTGGACACTTCAAGAGTAGCCCATTGAATCGCTCCCATGTTTCGAAAAACTGTTCGTCTTCTCTCTGGGTAAACTCTGAAATTTCTCTGCGAATAGCATTGGTTTTATGCACTGGGAAATATTTATTCAAAAATTTCATTACCATTTGTTCCCATGATGCAATGGTATTAGCAGGCAATGTATTAAGCCATGAACGAGCTCTATCCTTTAAAGAAAATGGAAATAGTCTAAGTTTTACATCACCATTTGAAAAATTCTCATATTTAAATGTTTGACAAATAGCATGAAAATCATTCAAATGATTATATGGGTCCTCATTTTGTAGGCCATAGAATGTTGGGAGACAATTTAGCACACTAGGTTTTAGTTCAAAATTCCTAGCAGCTACATTTGGGTATATTATGCATGATGTGCTCAAATTAGCTAAAGGACTGAAGTAGTCCTTAAATGGTCTTTCCTGTGGTTGCAAATCCATTTTACTTTTAACTTGTTTGTGTGTGCGAAGTGTTTTCTCAAGTTCAAGGTCTATAGGTTCAAGATTAGATAATAATGACCTTCGACCATGCATGCAAAACAAATAAAATGAAAATAAAGATGGGAACAAAACATATAAAAAATAAATAAGAGGGAGAAATTATGATACTAACCTTATTGTGCTATTACAACCTTACTATAAAAATATACAAAAATAAATACGTGAAATAAATTAACTAAAAATAAATTAATAAGATAAAAAATTACAAAGAAAAATAAATTGAAAATTAAATTACAGAATTTTAAAAAAGAGAAAAGGAAAAGAAATACTAACCTTTTAAATGTAGATTCACTTTTTTTTCTTTTTTCTTTTTTAAAGAAAAAAATACAAGAAAAAAATTAAATGGAATTATTCACAAAAATTAATTCTATGAATTACAATTACTTACATCCCTGGCAACGGCGCCAAAAACTTGTTGTGCATATTTTATTGAACTCGCAAGTGCACGAATCTATTGTAGTGTAGATCAATGGTGATGAGTGTCGATCCCACGAGGAGGTGGATTTTAATTGTGTGTAGAATTAATTTTCTAATTTGGTGGTTGGATTTGTGGTGTAAATGATTTGGATTATCCTAAAATTCGAATTACGATGGTAAGATTAAATTGAAGTGAAAATCATTTAAATTGACGTACTTAGGTATCTGGATCCGTATCAACATGCATCATGGACTAAATATTCCTTATTAATACCAATTAAATCATGAGGGGGGAATCCACACCCCATGAACCATACTCTAATCAATATAGTACTAAGGGCTTATCGTGTCAAATAATAATAATCTTATACTAGGAAGCCAGTGAAACCAGGGCAGTACTAGACAAAATTATTATTATTTATCAACAAAAAGTCAAAACATCCACAAAAACTAGAGGGGAAGAGAAAATAAATTTACCAAATAAAGCCCATGACACATGTTGAGACTTCACCTTCAACCCAAGCTTGAAAGGAAATTAGCCACTCATAATTGAACTAGGGGTAAAATGAAAATTTATTAAAATACATAGAAAATACAAGATGGAGAGGGAATTACAGAAAATGGTGTCCAAAAATGGATTCAGCTCTATCAAATTAGGGGGGAGAGGTCCCATTTTTATAGATACATCGAGTAAATCATGGCCAATCGGATTAAAAACAGTTTGGACGCTCAGGATTGCGCCACGTCATCAGTCAACAGCACGCGGTTTGACCACATGGATGAACAGTAACATGGTTTGACTCGGGTTTTTGGTCCACTGATATGCTGTGTAATGCATGTACCGTACGAGAGATTTTTGGTCCACTGATATGCTGCCACATCATCGATCAATAGTGCATAAGAATTTTAGTCCAACAGGATCGTGACACCTCATCAGTCAATGCCACATCATCGATCAATGCCACGTCATCGATCCGTATATGTGAACAGTGTTGTGAATAGTAACATAGACAGTACCGTTCATGTGAACAGTGCCATTTTTCCTTTTATGCTCCTCCTAAGGTTTTCGATCGTCCTGAGTTCAAAAGTGATGTTCGTTTTGCCGTCTGATCTCTCGTTTATTGTGAAATGACCACGATACCCCTAAAATACATAAAATACTTAATTAAAATAAAACACATAATTAAATTACAAGAAACTTAAATAGATAAAAGTAAGGGTTGTTAGTAAGACGTGAAATGTAAAATGAAGATTTTCTCCTTTATAAATATGCATTTTCTAACACTCAACACTTACCATTTTAGCCATGACCATGAGAGAAGATCCAAAAACATCAAAAAATATACCAAAAGCAGTCTGAGACATTAAGCCTCCAGCCACTAATTCTTGTGCTCTAGCATTCAGAAAGGACTCGATGTCCTTCTTGAACTGAGTTGAATATGCTTCAGCAACTTCTTTAACAAATCTTTTACCCTGAATACTTTCTTTATTCTAGGCCAGTGATTTTCCACCCTTATTTCTTCTAGAATCTTGAAGATCCAATGCAGCGCAAAGGATAAGTGTACAATATGTAGAGTTGAATTGGGAAACAAGCGATCTTGGAAAAAACCCGGCACACCGGCAGTAAAATATTTTCATGAATGTGGAAGGGTTTTAAAGAGTGTGTTAAAGTTGTTCTCAGGATGATCATTGAAGAACACTTGGAATTCTACAGTTGCAGGGTTTTTGTGACCAGCTTGTAAGAGTTTAAGCTCTATAGCTTCAATGATATTTTGCATAGCAATGAAGGTGTTAGGTCCAGTTGAGTAGCCCAAATCTGCTACTCGAAAAGTACTGAAAGTATCAATTTTCAGGAGCTTCAAGTCAAGCTTATCAGCTATGGCCTCATAGATCAGCTCATTTGCACGTTCCAGAACTCGCCTCTGTAGATGTTAATTCAATCGAGTCAATTCTGTTTGCAAAGGGGCTAAATCAAACTAAAATTAATATTATGTATAGATAAAATAAAAGGGGGGATTAGACATCACTAAATTAAATGCTTTTTTTTTTAAGATTTGTGTTTGATTATTTCTCGTCAATATTTGTTTTTGCATAGAATTGTACCTGGCTGTTAGAATTTTTTGCATAGATGTGAGCATCATCTCTATTGTTTGAAAACTGAAATCTCACTAATCAAGTTTTTTGGTTGCTAACAAAATGTATTTTGTTTACTGAGAAAATTTCAAAGAATATTCTGGATTTCTTATTTCATTATTCTTAGTTCACGAATGACTACAACATACCTTTTATACTCTGCTCTGTTAGCTAACAGAAAGAAAGCTTACAAAACAAAATCTTAGTAAGCCTAACTAATTTGCTGAGCTGGCATTACACACTTAACTAACTTTGGCCGACTAAAATTATTCACATGTGCTAGGCATGAGTAGTCTGTATGTACACATTATGTGCTTCCTTAACAACCCCCCTCAAACTTAAGGGGCATGGATGCACGTTGAGTTTGGTTCTGAGGTAGTTAAAATGGATGAATATGAGAGGCTTTGTCAAGACATCAACAATTTGGTCTTCACTTGAAATGTAGTTAATTTCTAGCTCCTCTGCTAGTACTTTATCTCTAACAAAATGCATATCCAGTTCAATATGCTTGGTTCGTGAATGATAGACTGGATTTTTGGCTAATTTTGTTGCACTCATGTTGTCACACCAGATGGTAGGTACTGAGGTGCATTTGATATTAAGCTCACTAAGCAATGACTGAATCCATGCTATTTCTGCACTTGCAGAGGCCAAAGCTCGGAATTCACTTTCTGCACTTGTAACTACTGACTGCTTTTTAGATGACCATGACACTAAGTTGTTTCCAAAATAGATACAATATACACCTATAGATTTCCTGTCATCAATGTCACATGCCCAATCTACATTTGTAAAACCTGTGATTCTCATCTCTCTACCACCTGAAAATTTCATACCACAATCTGCAGTTTCCTTTAAGTATCGAAGAACTCTTTTACAAGCCATTATATGCTGCAATGTTGGGGTTGTTATATACTGACTGAGTTTGTGCATAACAAAGGCTATCTCTGGCCTAGTCAATACCAGATATTACAAACCTCCAACGATGCTTTTGTACCCTATTGTATCTTCAACATACTAGCCCAAATATCCCTTAACTTCTTTCTGAAGTTTTTGTTCAGTCACCATGGGAGTGTCACACCCTTTACGATTCAACATATCAGCTTTGGACAATAGATCTTTAATATGCTTTCTCTGGGATAAATATATACAGTCATCAGCATAGAAAACATCTATCTCGAGAAAATATGACAGTATTCCCAAGTCCTTCAAAGCAAAGGTCTTACTAAATTTTGAGATAAACTTCTCTAGTTCTCCACTGTCAGGCCCTGTGATTAATATATCATCAACGTATATAAGAACAAATATCATTGAGCCTTGTATCACTTTGAAGAAAAAAAAAAGTATCAGCTCTGGAACTTTGAAATCCCCAATTAATCATCCGAAAACTTTTCAACTTGTCATACCAAGCTCTAGGAGCTTGTTTTAGTCGATACAGGGCTTTTTTCAGCTTGCATACATAGGTGGGCCATTTTAAATCAACAAATCCTTCTAGCTGATACATGTAGACATCTTCTGTCAATTCTCCATTAAAAAATGCATTATTTACATCTACTTGCCATATTTTCCATTTGTTCATAACAACCAAACTCAAAATAATTCTCACTATGCAAGCCTTTACAACAAGGCTGAAGGTTTCAAAATAATCAACACCCTTAGTTTGCTAAAAACCCTTTGCAGCTAACCTAGCCTTATATTTAGCTACACTTCCATATGTGTTTTGTTTAATTCTAAACACCCATTTACTGTCAACAACTTTGTATGCATCTTAAAATAGTACTAATGAGCAAGTTTCATTTCTTATTAGGGCTTCATATTCATCTCTCATGGCTTGATGCCAATTCTGATCACCTAAAGCTTCTTGAACTGTGCTTGGTTCTTTGTTAGTTAATGTGGCTGTGTAAACTTTTGGTTTGAAGATTCCAGATTTTGATCTAGTTATCATTGGATGGGATGGTTGTGGAGGAATGTTTATATTTTAATTTTGATTTGTATATTGGGGAATGAATGATTGTGATTCATTTTGTGGTTGTGTTGGTGATATATTATGTGATGGTGTGGTTGATGAGAACTGTTCTGATATTGTGAGTTGAAAATGCTCCTGTTGATGCAGATTGTTTGTATGTGCAGAAACAGAAGGAATTTGTTCATTGCTTTCTGGACCTATTGATTAAAGATCTCCCAAGCTGTTATAGTTAAGGATAATGTAGAGAGATGATAAATCTATTGTTGAGAAAAATTTGACACTGATATTTTAGGTGTTGAACTATTTTCATATGGATGAAAGGCTTTATTTGTTGAGTACGGGAATGCGTTTTAATCAAAGATGACATGTCTAAGAATATGAACTTTTCCTAAACTTGTTAGACATTTGTAACCCTTGTAAGAAGGACTATAGCGAATGAAAATGCATTTGGTTGTATGAAAATTAAATTTATGTTTATTGAAGTCTCTCAAATATAGATAACAAAGACAACCAAAACATTTAAGAAATGTGTAATTTGGTTTGTGCTTGAAAAGTTTTTCATAAGGAGATAAAAACTTGAGGACAGGTGTAGGTAACATATTGATATGGTATACTACTGTATGAACAGCTTCCCACCAAAGTTGAAAAGGGAGATTGGCTTGAGCTAAGAGTATTAATCCTAATTCAATTATGTGCATGTGCTTCCTTTCCATAAGACCATTTTGATGATAGGTATAAGGACATGAATGTCTAAAAATGATCCCGTTTTGGCTTAGAAAATCAGCAAACACTCGAAACTCTCCACCCAGGTCAGATTAACACTCCTTAATCTTAACATTAAACTGATTTTCAACTTGTTCTTTGAACAATTTAAAAACTTCAAATGCTTGTGATTTAAGTTTAAGTAGATAGATCCAAGTGTATCTAGTATAATCATCCACAAAACTAATGTAATATTTGTATCCATTTCTAGATACAGTGGATGAAGAACCCTAAAGATAAGTGTGAATAAGTTCTAGGACTCCCTTTGTTTTTGTTTCGGTTGCTAGAAAATTTACCAGTGAACTTTGCCTAACTGATAGGCTTCAAATAGAGAATTTGTGAAAGACAAGACATCCCTTTAAGAGACTTTTAACTGTTTGCAAGACTTAAGCAAATGCATCAACACCATTAAACTTGGATGGCCAAATTTTCTATGTAACAAAGTTATTGATTCAAATTTGGCTTTACACTTATTGGAAACAAAATGATAACAAGCTTTAGTAGAGTCATCAAAGCTTTGAAAAATGGACAATATATAGACAAGTTTATTTAGCTGAGTATGACAAAGATGAGATGTATGTGATGGAGAAGAAGAATTAGAAACCAGCCGCAGCTTGTATAGACCTTTTTCAGCAAGACCTTGCAATAGAACTTGCTCCTTCACATCCTTCACAAAACAAACACTTCCACAAAACTCAATAATTATTGGATTATCAGATGTAAGTTTGGAAATGCTTACTAGATTTTTGGTAATTGAAAGAACAAGTAAAATGTCTTTAAGTGCTATTTTAGTATGTGTAGATAAGAGATTTGAAGCTCCATGTGACAGAAAAGCATGTCCAACATGAGTGATAGACAAACCTTGACCATTACCAATGATAAGCTGATCAGTACCTTTGAATTATTTACTGATCTGCAAGTTCTCCATGTTGTTGGTCAAATGGTGAGTTGTTCCACTATCAAATACCATCTATCATCAGCAGCCCCTTCAAAATTAGCCATAAATACTTCTCCAAGAGTGCATGCATCATACCAAAATAATAGTTACTGCTAGACATAGAATTATAAGCTGAAGGCATATAGTTGAAGTTTTCATAACTATCAATGTTTGGATTAGAAACAAAGCCATCAAAATTTGATAGAGATGCTCCTCTTGGTGCTTTGCCTTTGCCAAAGCCTCTTGTGTTGGTACATAGTCTTCAACAAATTTGTGACAACAAATGTCAGTAGTATGACCAGTCTTAAAACAAATTTGACATACTCGATCTCTTAAGTTGTTGTTGAAAGTTCCCTGCGATCCATTCAGATTAGTAGATCTGTTCTTGACAACAGAAGGTGGATTCCTTAGTGCTGGAAAATTATTACTATTGAAGTTATTACCAGAAGAGTATCATCTGCCATAGCCACTTCTAAAACCTCCATTAAATATCCTTGGAGAAAAATTCATGTTTCCTCTGCCAAAGAAAACGTTTCTACCACCATAATATCCTCACACTACAAGAATTATACTCTTTCGCGACCATATTTTCTGTGACGATATAATTTTTGTCATAGAATGTCACTTTTTGCGACCATAGGCAATCTGGTCGCTAAATGTCTTGTTTTTCTGTAACCAAAATTAAGTTCATCACATAAACTCACTTTTTGCGACGAAACACAATTTTCGTCGCAAAAGCATTTGCCAATTATATTTACTTTTAATTTATTTGCGACCAAAAACATTGTCGTCACAAATTCTATACTTTCAGCGACCACTTCAAGATTTCGACGCGAAAAAGAAAGTGATAAAAATAATGTGCGATTTCATTTTTGTGACAAAACTAAATTTTCGTCTCAAAATATCTACTTTTTGCAACCCCTTTCAAGTTGTCGCAAAAAGTCGAAAAATTTTGGCGGGTAATCTACCGCCAACCAAATAATAAAAAGATATTTATAATACTTTTTGCGACAAATCATTATTTGGTCGCTAAAAATAAAATATTTTGGCGGAAATTGAACCGCCTTATACAATTAAACTCAATTTGAACAAGTTTTTGCGACCAAATTTAAACGTGGTCGCAAAAGACTAGCATGTTATATATATTTGTATTATTCTTCTCTCTTTCATTTTTATCTCTAAGTTCTCTCACTCTTATAATTCTCATTCCCTTGTTCTCACTCTATCTTCCTAGCTTATTTTCCTTACAAACTTTTTTTTTGGTTACATAATTTTATTTAATTATCATGTGTAGAAGTTAACTAATAAACACAATTTTCGTCGCAAAAGCATTTGCCAATTATATTTACTTTTAATTTATTTGCGACCAAAAACATTGTCGTCACAAATTCTATACTTTCAGCGACCACTTCAAGATTTCGACGCGAAAAAGAAAGTGATAAAAATAATGTGCGATTTCATTTTTGTGACAAAACTAAATTTTCGTCTCAAAATATCTACTTTTTGCAACCCCTTTCAAGTTGTCGCAAAAAGTCGAAAAATTTTGGCGGGTAATCTACCGCCAACCAAATAATAAAAAGATATTTATAATACTTTTTGCGACAAATCATTATTTGGTCGCTAAAAATAAAATATTTTGGCGGAAATTGAACCGCCTTATACAATTAAACTCAATTTGAACAAGTTTTTGCGACCAAATTTAAACGTGGTCGCAAAAGACAAGCATGTTATATATATTTGTATTATTCTTCTCTCTTTCATTTTTATCTCTAAGTTCTCTCACTCTTATAATTCTCATTCCCTTGTTCTCACTCTATCTTCCTAGCTTATTTTCCTTACAAACTTTTTTTTTTGGTTACATAATTTTATTTAATTATCATGTGTAGAAGTTAACTAACCTTTGTGCTTTTTTTTTGTAGAAATTAAATATTGAAGATCATATACAAAGAGGTGAAGAAAATCAAGATGCAAGGAGGTGAAGAAAATCAAGAAATTTATGAATAAATATAGTTGTTACAAATATTACAATGTTATTTGAAGATCATTATGTAATTGTTCCAAGTGTTACAATTATGTAATTGTTCTAAATAATGTAATTTCATTTGCAAAAATTTTTGTGTATTTTTTTATCAATAATAACTTTTAATTTAATTTTTCTACTTTCATGAAGTTGGTTATAATTGTCTTAATTATTAAAGAAAAATTAAATAAATTATAATTTTATAAAATTATAATTAAAACATAATATTATATTTAATTTTTTTGCAACCAGTTTGAGCATGGTCGCAAAAAATTGTAAATCCGTGACGAAATAATTGGTTGCAAAAAAGTAACAGAGGCAAAGTGACATTATATTTTGCGACCATTTTTTTCATCGCGAAAAGTTATTTTCTGTGACCAACTTATTAAGTGGTCGCGGATACTTTTCCTCGACAGACGTAATGTGACCAACTTGCGACCATAATTTTTTGGTTGCAAATTATTTTTTGTGACGAATTGGATATTTTCTGCAACGAATTTATTGGTCGCAGATGACCATAATTCTAGTAGTGTCATCTCTTAAAATTTCCCCTAGGATGTGCATAATAAGCCATAGGATAATATGCATTACCATATGCAGAGTTAGCATTGATTACACTCTTATAATCATGATCTTGTTCTAATCTAGTTTCATGAGTGAGCAACAGTGCATAAGCATCATCAAATTTCATGTGTGAACCAGTTATAAATGTAGCAATATCACGATATCCTGGTCATAATCCATTAAGGATAATTAGCATAAGATCATTTTCTGTTATAGGACTACCAACACTAGCAAGCTTATCAGCTATGGCCTTCATTTTGATACAATAATCTTCAACACTAAGAGACTCCTTTTTAAGAGTGTTCAGTTCATATCTGAGTTGAAGAACTCGAGCTTTAGATTGAACTCCAAACTTCTTTTCTAAAGTTTTCCATATATCAAATGAACTTTCACAGTTGATAACAAGGCTTAAAATACCTTCAATAATTGATGACAACAGCTAGTCAAGAAGAGTTTGATCTTGCGATCTCCAGATCTGATACTCAGGATTGTCAATTTGTGGTGTAGATCCATCAACTCCAGCTAACAGAAGATGTTCCTCAGGCGCTGACTTGATTCCAGTAATAAAATCTTACAACCGATTACCTCTAATTGAAGTTAGAACCTGTGAACGCCAGAGTAAGTAGTTTGATCGATCTAGTTTGATCAGATTAGTGAAGGAAAATTTGATTTGAACTTGTTGATTTATGTTGTTTATTGCTGGATTGCGCAGAATTGATTGCTGATTGCTAGAACTTGCTCTGTTTGGCTCTGATACCATGTTTGAAAACTGAAATCTCACTGATCAATTTGTTTGGTTGCTAAGAAAATGTATTTTGTTTATTGAGAAAATTTCAAAGAAGATTCTGGATTTCTTATTTCATTATTCTTAGTTCATGAATGATTACAACACACCTTTTATACTCTGCTCTGTTAGCTAACAGAAGAAAGCTTACAAAACAAAATCTTAGTAAGCTTAACTAATTTGTTGAGCTGGCATTACACACTTAACTAACTTTGGCTAACTAAATTTATTCACACGTGCTAAGCATGAGTAGCATGTTTGTACACATTATGTGCTTCCTTAATATCCACCAACCTTGGGTTGTGCCACTTTCTCTTCTTTTTTTCTTTCAGAGCGACGAAATAATTATTGTGATTTAAAGGTGCTTTTGATGTAGTTCAAATTGCAATGGGATAACAACATTTTACAGATGTTCGTGCCAAAACATGTTGATGCACATCTTTTACTAATTTACTTCATGGATGCATGTTCCTTGTTAAATCCCTGACATCCCATATCTTGAAAAGAGGTAGTTTGAATTGGAATCTTATTTACAATAAGAACGAAAAATGTGTGGAAGACAACAAGAATAAGGAAAAAGTCAGGTATTTTTTCAAATGCCAGGTCTTTTCAAGCATATATAACACATAATTTAATTATTTTTGGAACAGTATAGTTAATTTGGACAATTTATGTTAGTCTTCCAATTGTTCCCATTCCATTTCGTTGTCAATGTTGATATTTCTCTAAACCCTCATGTGTCATTGCTTGATGATTAGCTTCTTCTCTTGAAACTTGAACTAAATGAAACGAAAGAGAAAAAAAAAGACGTTTTGTGTTGTAGATGTATTCTTATTTGATTATTCACTTTCTTGTCCTGTATTTAATTATTCATTCACTCGACCAACTGATCTATTTGCATATATAAGTTAGTTACTTTAAGTTACTATTTAAAGTCAAGTGCAAGTTATTGAGATGTATGGTCTAGCATTAAGAACTCTTTACATTCTCATTATGAATCAACACATATCTAGTTTATTTGCTTTATTACAGTTATACTTTATCCCAATTTCAGTTTACAAATGTAGGATTTATGTTAATCAATAAATTCTCTCATAATACTTCAAAAATTTTCCTATATTATGTTATCTTGAGAATAGAGTGTTAAGTCCATTATTTATAGAGTTGGCATCTTATGACAAGTCTAGTTAAATTGGAAGTTTATTTATTGCATATCTTATAATAGGGATTAATTTATTAATTCCCCAATTTAGTGAGATTCCAATTTATTAGGAATATTTATTTCCTAATTTAATTAGATGTCTAATTTAGCAAGTCAATTAATGATGAGATTCTATAATTGGTGCATGAGATCTATTTAGAGCAAGAAGCTGGTTCAAACAAGAAGTTTATTAGATGCTCTAGATATTTCTTGGGAGACAAGTAAGGCAAGAAGATCAGATTTATTCATATTCAGATTCATGGGAATTATAAGAGGAAATAAACATTTATTTGGAAAGAATCCAAGTTTTTAAAGATTTGTTAGTTTGGTGAAACTCTAGTGCCTATATAAAGAGAAGTATTTCACAATTGAAGGGAGGCACAACATAGAGCATAAAGTAAAGAAGCAAAATTCGACTTCCTCCCTAGAGAATCCGGATTTGGCGCATAATGTTGTGTTGATTTGTTTTCTTATTTTCTTTTCATCTCTGTGGAGAGTTTATGTGGATCTTGGATCACTAGATGTTGAAGAATTAAAGAATTGCTATTGATCACTTTGCGAAGTGTCTTGAGGATCATGGATCAAGAGGGGTAGCAATTATTTAAGAGAAACATATTCAGTCTAAGGTTGAGTAAACTGTATGGTGATAAACTGTAAGTGAAAGTCTTAAGTTTGATAAATCCATAGGTTGTAACATCTCAACTTAGTGAATTGCTTTTCATCTGGGCGTGACCTCGTGGATGTAGGATTCATTAATCCGAATCACGTAAAAATCTCCATGTCATTTATTTTTTGCATTTTATTGTGTTTTGAAAAATTAATATTTTTGATGTGGATGAACAGTAATCGTGAACAGTTGCGGTAACCAATAATGGTGAACAATAACAGTGAACAATTCTTCTGCAAAATTAATTAAGTAATTAATTTTTACTTTTTAATTGCCTACATCTATTTGTGATAGATCTAAACTCCTTTCATAGAAGGTTATTTATGGTTGCTGACAAGAATTTTATTTAATAAAAGGCTTCAAATTTATGGATCTGTCCATTGTATCAGTATTTATTTGATCTCATAAAATGAAATTGCAATAACGGTACTTTTGTTTTTAATTTTTTTTTATTAATTGTATGCTTGAAAGAGTATAGGATAGAGGATGGGTGGCTTCCTCCAAAGCAGCCCATTTGCACTTGTTTATCCTT
Source organism: Citrus medica (assembly GCA_002013955.2). Lineage (NCBI taxonomy): Eukaryota > Viridiplantae > Streptophyta > Magnoliopsida > Sapindales > Rutaceae > Citrus > Citrus medica. The sequence goes on along the minus strand of MKYO02010342.1, from coordinate 246,798 downwards.
TCGTTTTTTTTATTACTGGTGTATAATTCCTGGGGAAACAAAATCATTTGAAGATCCAATGCGATTCATTTTTTGTTATAATTTTGACTTTCAAAGTTATTAGTAGGCCGTGGTGTTTTTACTTTTAACATTGTGTGTTTGCTAAAACTAGTTGATTCAACAATTTTACTAGAATTTTCATTTACCTAGTGTGGAAATCATTGAGATTGCTGTATTGAGGGGTTGTTGCTTTTTCAGGTATTGCTGATCGTTTTTTATATTTCTCCATTTGAGTTTCTGGATTGACTGAGTTGCTGGACATAATTCCAGTTGTTGTTCTTGTGTGTGTGTGTGTAATAGTGATTATGCAAAATTAGTAATAATAATAATAATAAAATAAATTGGAATCAAAATAAATTTATTCCGGCAAAATGAAATTTAATAATCTTAATAATTGCCACCAAAAACTTAAAAAACTAATTTCAATCCTGCCAAGTTTCCTAAAAATAAAATTCAATTCCCACAAATAATCTTTAAATAATCCATTCAAATTAAATATGGGTTAATCACCCCTGAGTGAAACATTTTTTGAAATTTTTAAAAAAGGCGACATATGTTTTAAAAATACTCAAGTTGTTGACATTCCGTTAATTTTTGCTGTTAACTTTAACCGGGTGAGGATAAAATTAAAAAAAATAGATTTTTTTTTTCATAAAAAGAGATAAAAATATTGGATTTATATAATGCTTTACAATTTATAAGGGATCTACTTCTTTTGTTCATAAATCAGTTTGATTCAACAAGAAATTTTTTTAAAAAATTTGTTTGATTTAACCAAAAAAACGCCTTGTTAGTTTGACTTATATTTATTTTTTATATATTTTTTATTTAAAAAATTAAAAATAAGCGAGTAGGGGTAAAAATATCATTTTGTAAGTAATTGTAAGGGTACAAACATCATTTTGTAACTAATTCATCATTCCTGATAAAGTTAAAGGCAAAAGTTAATGGAATGTTACCTGCCTCAGTATTTTAAAAAATGTAGTATTTTTTTTAAATTTGTGAAAACATGTGTCACCCAGAGGTAATTAATCCATTAAATATTTATTAATTTAAATAATTTAATATTTATTTAAATAATTTTTAAAATTTATATGATAGATAGTAGTCATGCATGGATAGTATTATGATAAACATTTGTCATATGTGCATGATAAATTTTTTATAGATATGTATAATTTGTCATCTGAAATTTCTTGAGAAAGGCTTTAATGATAATTGGTAACTGTCATCTATTAGGGTGCATGACGGTCAAAAACCGTCATTTTTTTTCCCTTTTTTAACTAACAGGAAATCAGTTACTAATAGGAAAAAAGTTGAGTCACGCTTATAATGTGTTGTAAACAATATAATAAAATCGATTAAAATAGAGAGGGAAATAAATTCAAAGAGGGAGAAAAAAAGAAAAAGGAAAAAGAGGCTTATTGCAATATTAACCGAAAGAGTTAGTAGGAAGTAACTCATGAAATTTAAGCATTCATAAGGTCTAGCATAAACTAGTGTTAAGTTCGGGATTTGGACCAATTTCCTACCTAGGCCCTGTATTTAAAATGATTGCCTAAATCAAACATGGATTTGTATGGGTAAATTATATATATATATATATAGTATGCGAAAAGTACGGAATAATTGATGAATGAGAATATATTTTGGGTACATTTTCAGAGAAAAAGGGATTAAGGACAGTTTGCTCCAGCCTTAGTTAGAGATTTAAGGAGCATTTAACCAACTCACGGGTTTGATTAATTTAGTGGTTTTCAAGTAATTTTATTTAGTTAGCTACTTAAATATGAATTTTTTAAACTTTGATAGATAGATGCTAAAAAATTAAATTGGACTTTGCCCACCCATACACTTTTAGAAGTAAAATAAAAGAAACGGATAATATGTATTTGCCAAGAAAAAAGAAGAAATAAATGGCTAGAGAGACAGACAAGCAGTGCTACTTCAATTGTATCTTGTATGCTGAACACAATCTGAAATAATAGTAAATTAATCTAGTCAGTTGATATGATTCTCTTGAGAAGGATGAACAAGACAATAATATCATTTGTTTTCTCCTCGATGATGGAGAGATTCTCAGCAATCTTTATGGTATAATTATGAAATATCTGGTTTACATACTCATTCCCAAAATGGTCCTTGATAATTTCTTCAAAAATAGGCCTTAAATTGGAGGTGTAATCTTCAGCAGTAAATGGTGTGTTTCTCATGGGATGATTCAATTCTTCCATTCTCTCAATACTGAAGTATTTGTTTCTCTGTATAAGGGTCTCCATCTCCTTGGGGGTTGAGTGGTATATGGGCAAGTTGAATGAGTACACTTTTTCTTCACTAATTAATCCCTGTGATAAGAGAAATAATTTTGTCTATGTCAATAAATTCCAAAGGTTCTAAATTAAGGAATTTTGTTTTTGTTTTTCACTTTAAGAGGTAGGGATTGACAGAGTTCAAATATAATTTTTAACCCTTTATCTCTTACAGGAGTTGAACTTGAATGATTAATCACACCAATATACCTAAAGTCACTCAATTATATGCTTCTAAGAAAAAAATAAAAATCTAGAAAGTACAATACTTAAACTACCTTTCACAACTAGTGTAAGCAAGATTTGAATTTCATTTTTTTTACTATTTAAAAAAAATCTAACCAATAACAAGCACTTTAAAAAGGGAAAAAGAAAGGGATAAGGACACTTACATCCCTAATATGTTTCTCACTTTTATCTCTTAGGCCTCTCTTTTTTTTTTTAAAAAAAAAAAAGATATTATCGTTTCACTACCATTAAAATTTTATGACAGTTACTTTTTTTAAATTTTTATTATTTTACTACTAAACTATTAACTTCGTTAAGAAATTGCTGATGTCACTAGGGTATTTTGAAAATTTCAATATAAGTCAAGTGTATTACAACAGTTCAATTTATCAATTGATTATTTTAAATATATCTCTTTGTATATAATTATTTTCTTATTTTTTAAATTTACAAGATTAAGTTGTACTTAGACGGTTTTGTAAAGTTAATTTGTGAAAAATGATCATATCTCTTTTTATTAGTTATTCATTTTTTTTAACTATAATAACCTGATTGTCAGTTTAATATGATGTGTTTGTCAAAAAGTAGAGAATTGGTTCTGGTTTTGTATGTTAAAAAGTCATGTTTATCCTTCAATAGTAAAGTTCGAACATTAAAATTATAACTCGGAAATGTCAAAGAAAATTAAAAAAAAAATAGTACCTAATTGATAAAATTGTGAAACAACAAGGACCTAGCAAAGAGTTATTCTGTCTTACCATTTTGGCCATGTCAACGAGGCAAGATCGAAAGACATCGTATAAAACACCAGCAGCTGTCTTAGGAAAAGGGATCCCATCTGGCACTGCTGATATCAGAATGACAATCAATCCTCCAGGCACAACTTCTGGTGTTCTAGCATTCAAAAAGGCCTCGACGTCATTCCTGAACCGAGCTGAATAAGCCTCGGCAACTCCTTTCACCGACCCAGTGCAGTGTATGCTGTCACTATTCCATGATGGGGAATTCCTATCCACAATCTCTTCAGGAACCTTGGAGAGCCAATGCAGTGCGTAGCAGGAGTATACAAAATGTAGACAAGATTTCGGAAACAAGCGGCCGTAGAATGAACCCGGCACGCCGGCAGCAAAGTATATCCGTGAATGAGGAAGGGTTTTAAAGAGTGTGTTAAAGTCATTATTGTATTGATCACTGAAGAGCACTTGAAATTCTAGGGCTGAAGGGTCTTGGTGCTCAGCAAGTTGAATTAGTTTTAGTTCTACAGCTTCAATGATATTCTGCATGGCAGAGAAGGTGTTAGGTCCACTGGAACAGCCCAAATCTGCTACACGAAATGTGCCAGTTGTATGAGATAATCCCATGATACTCAGGTCAAGCTTGTTAATTATGGCCTCATGTATCAGTTCCTTTGCAGCATCCATTACTCCTTTCTGTAGCCATATGTAAAGTGGTGTGAATTATATTTTCAACATGCTTCATCAAATGTTTAGTTTCTGCTTATTCTTGTTAGAATCATGTAAACTGTTCTCATCTTTTAAATGTTATGAGCTTTGCTTGTCTTTTTTATAATTTAACTTCGTGCCATCGTGCATTTATAGTAGTTAACAACTAAGATTTAGTTGCATATTATTTCTTGTTTCTTATCTAATAATAAATAATCACAAAATTATAAAATGCTCAGTAGAAAATTTCAAATCCTTCAATATCTAGTCACATTTGTATATTTTATAACATCCCACAGTTAAAATTCATTATATATATATTCTTTCTTCTAATAACTACCTATGAATCAGAAACTCGTCAAATGATTAACACAAAAATAATATAATATTGAATCTAAATCCAACAACATAACACATATATAAGATTTTTGCAAGGGAAACAAAAAGCAAGAATCTGAAAATATATAGAGTCGCTTGCTAGCTAATATAAACAATCTTAGTGCCTGTTTGGTATGACTTATTTAAGAGGTATAAGTGCTTATTTAATCGTATAAGCATTTTTTAAAATTTTTTATGGTGTTTGGTTATTTTTTTAGTAGAGTTTTTTTAGCTTAAATAAGCCGATTTACCTCTACTAGCAAAAGCCCAAAATTTGAGCTTTTGGGAGTAGAGGTTATAGAGCTTTTCTAAAAATATATAATATAAAAAAATTACACAATTTAATGGTTCAAAAGTACTTTTTTTATTGACAACCCAACACCCAATGACTTTTTATCCAAAAGCTCTATTGATATAAGCTCTAGTGCTATAAGCTCTACTGTTATAAGCTCTATTTAATAAGCTGTACCAAACGGAGCCTTAGTGAATAAAACGGATGTATTCATGAATACCGTTGATATATAACTTAATGTTAAAATATCCACAAGTTAGGGAATCGGTAACAGCACTCACCAATCGTCAACAAAATTCTATTAAACTAATCAAAGATATTGAGATAAATATGCTAAACTATCTAGTTTACCCCCTTCCTCATCTTCATTTTGATATAAATTTGTCTTTAAAATTGATATTAGTATCTTAAAACCAATGAATTAACAACATACATGGATTTTAAGCCCTAAAGTTTACCTGGTAACTCGAATTTTGAGCATAGCTTTGAGGGCCATCTCCACCGACCATGGGATACGATTTTGGCAAATTATCCTTGTTCCCACAACCCATTTTCTCTCTTCCTCTCTTGGTAAGCCAAAAGCAGATACCTTGTTTAATCTAAGGCTAATTCTGGTCAGATTAAAACTTCCACACTATTAGTTATAAACTTGTAGTTGTTTGTACGCATAAACTTGATATATATTTCTTTATTCTCTCAGTCAAAATTCGTAAAAGACGACGCAAAACAAATTACAACAAATCAGCAGGTTTCATTAGGGGAGCAGTTTTAAAATAATTGCTGGTTCCTTTTTGGCTGCTTTGTTTCAAGTTTTTTTTCTACTTTATTTTGGGAAGGCTTTGTTTCAGTTGTACTTGTTATAACCATGAAGAATAAAAATTAAAAAAGAAAATTAAAGGAGTTAAATAAGTCCACGCGTAATTTTAAGATCTGGTCAGTGGTCATCAATGTGATGAAACTGAGAAATTGTCACAAATCTTGAACACTGACCAAGAAATTAATTGGTTGAAAACTTAATTAGACCTGGCCGGTTTGCACATATGTCTTACCTTAATTAGCTTTGTCACCATATTAATAATATCACTTCACCTAAAAGTTTATGTAATACATTAGGTAACAAAAGTGATGGAGTATAATAAGATGGGCGGTGCTTTAAGTGTCCTTCTCTGAAGTAGTACAGGCCAATAATTCAAATCCCCGAGATGTCAATCTGTTAAATTAATGTTATAATAAGATCAAATGATAGACAAGAATACAATCATAATCAATATATAATAGACACGGATGATTCCATGGCTTTGGAAGGTAGTGTCAAAATTGGCTGCATTTAGAAGCTGCATCTAGAAGTTTTGAATAAACAAGATTGGTGGCACACGGCTTTGAAGATTGAAAATGCCGAAATTGTTGAAGAAAGAAGACTTTGGCAGCTGCAAATGCTTGAAGAAGAATAAAGAAACTTTGAAATTCAAAGGTGGTTCAGAGAAAAGAATAATAAAATAATAATAAAATATTTAAATAAATAGAAAAGGAAGAGAGAATGAAGCCTATAAATAGAAGCTTCACTCCGCTCTTCAATTAATCTATTTCTTCAATTCTTCTCTAATACTGTGAGAGAGAAAACCAGAGAGTTTTGTAAAGTTTAAAATTATAAAGATTTTGTGAGTTTAGTGAGTGAGAGATTGGGTGTATTGGGGTTCTGAGAAGTGAGCCAAAATATTATAATACTTGTAATCTTCATATCACTAGTGAAATATTTTCCATCTGTTTTTGCCCGTGGACGTAGGCTAAAAGCCGAACCACGTAAATTCTGGTGTCCATTTTTGTGCTTGTTCTTTATCTTTTTACAATTTCATTTTAGCTACGTGTCTGCTTCACCCATCAGTTTCCTAACAGTGGTATCAGAGCTATTGGTTGTATTTTTTGGAGTCGGGTACTGTTCACGTATACGGTATTATTTACGTATACGGTACTGTTCACGGATATGGTACTATTCACGTATAAGGTACTGTTCACGTATACGGTACTATTCACAAGAAACGGTGGGAGCGATCCAAGAATTTTGTGGTGTAAAGCAGGGAATAGTGGTGTGAGTAAAACAACTGTGTGGTTTTGTACATGTCTAGGAAAGTTCTGTCACAAAGGCGATAAGAGCTTAAGGAGTCTGGGTTTTAAGTGGGACCATTGTGACCCCTCTAGTCTTTCCTGGGAACTTTCCTGGTGTGCATTCTCACACATACTCACAACTATTCAAGGTGGTATACTAGCTTGTGTGCTGTATTTATCAACAAAATGGCGGCAAAGTATGAAATTGAGAAGTTTAACGGAAATAATTTTTTGTTGTGGAAAATGAAGATGAAAGCTGTATTGAGGAAAAATAATTGCTTGGCAGCAATTGGAGAAAGGCCCATGGAGATAACTGATGACAAGTGGAATGAGATAGATGGTAACGCCATTTCTAATCTACACTTGGCACTTGCAGACGAAGTATTATCCAGCGTGGTAGAGAAAAATACAACGAAAGAAATATGGGATACTCTCACACAATTATACGAGGCCAAATCACTGCACAACAAAATCTTCTTGAAGAGGAAACTTTATACTCTTCGAATGGCAGAATCTACAATGGTGACCAACCACATCAACACTTTGAAGACTCTATTTTCACAACTCACAACGTTGGGTCATAATATAGAGGAAAATGAATATGCAGAGCTTCTACTTCAAAGTCTACCAGATTCGTATGATCAACTCATCATCAACCTAACAAACAACAATCCAGCGGACAGTTTAGTTTTCGACGATGTTGCAGCCTCCATAGTAAATGAGGAGAGCAAGCGGAAAAATAAGGAAAACAGACAAGCAAATTCGCAGCAAGTGGAGGTGCTATCGGTGACGAGAGGGAGATCAACGGAACGTGGCCCAAGTGGGAGTCAAAATCATGGTAAATCAAAATCCAAAAGTAAGAAGAATGTTAAATGCTACAACTGTGACAAGAAAGGGCACGTCAAGAAAGGGTGTTGGAGTAACTAGAAGAGAAGAGAGGGCAAAGAACCTGAGTCATCAAATGCTCAGGGTTGTGTAGCAAGTACCTCAGATGATGGCGAAATTCTCTACAGCGAGGCAACAACTATTTCAGAAGGCAGAAAATGACTATCTGATGTCTGGCTTATAGGCTTAGGAGCTACCTAGCACATGACCTCTAGGAGAGAATGGTTCCACACATATGAACCTATCTCAGGAGGATCTGTATATATGGGAGATGATCATGCCTTGGAGATCGCTAGTATTGGTACTATCAAAATTAAAATGTTTGATGGTACAATTCGCACAATTGGGGAGGTACGACATGTCAACGGCCTGAAGAACAATTTATTGTCTTTAGGACAAATGGATAGTCATAGGTACAAAACTCATGTGGAGAATGGAATTATGAAGATCGTTAAAGGTGCGCTTGTATTGATGAAGGCAGAAAAGATCGGTGCTAATCTATTCATGCTTAAAGGAGAAACACTACTGGAGGCTGATGCGTGTGTCGCGTCAAATGGAGAAGAGTCAACGATGATGTGGCATCTCAAACTTGGTCACATGTCAGAACAAGGTTTGAAGATTCACTCTGAGCGAAAATTACTTCTGGGGCTCAAATCGGTAAGTTTACTATTTTGCGAGCATTGTGTTTCAAGTAAGCAGCATAGATTAAAATTTAGTAGATCTATTGCTAGAAGTAAATGCATTCTAGACTTGATTCATTCTAATGTTTGGGAATCATCGGATATATCCATGAGAGGTGCAAAGTACATGGTGACTTTCATTGATGATTATTCCAGAAGATGTTGGGTGTATCCAATTGAGAAAAAGTCAGATGTATTTCCAGTGTTTAAAGAATACCAAGCGCGGGTGGAACTTGAATCTGGTAAAAGGATCAAATGCTTGAGAACAGATAATGGTGGAGAGTATACAGACGACGAGTTTTTTACTTTCTGTAAGCAATAAGGTATTCAGAGGCAGTTCACGGTGGCATATACTCCTCAACAAAAGGGAGTGGCAGAGCGGATGAACAGAACTCTTATAGAAAGAATAAGAGCTATGTTGAAGACTGCTGGTCTACCCAATTCATTCTGGGCAGAAGCAGCCAAAGCTGCCTGTTATATAGTAAATCGGTCGCCATCTACAGCTATTGGGTTGAAGACGGCGATGGAGATGTGGACTGGAAAGCCAGCTGATTATTCCTACCTACATGCATTTGGATGTCCTGTGTACGTGATGTACAATGCTCAAGAAAGAACAAAGCTGGATCCAAAATCTAGAAGATATATCTTCTTGGGGTATACTGATGGAGTAAAGGGGTATCGTCTGTGGGACCCCACTGCCCACAAGATCGTCATCAGCAGAGATGTTATTTTTGTAGAAGACCAATTACAAAGAAGAGATGAGAATGATGGCACTGTAAAAGGAAAGTCAGAAACTATACCGGTATATGTGGAAAATAATCCAGAAGATTCAGATTCTTCTGAAGTAGTACCAGAGCACGAAGAACAAGAACCAGTCGAGTCCGAGGCTCCAGAAGTTCGTCGGTCAACTCGTGAGAGATGACCGCCAACGTGGCACTCGGAGTATGTCACAGAGATCAACGTTGCATACTGTCTTCTAACAGAGGATGGAGAGCCTGCAACTTTCCATGAAACTTTAAACAACTCAGATGTTGCTTTGTGGATGACAACAATGCAGGAAGAAATTGAAGCTCTACACAAGAACAAGACGTGGGAACTTATACCACTACCACATGGAAGAAAAGCCATTGGAAAAAAATGGGTCTACAAGATCAAACGTGATAGCAATGACCAAGTGGAGCGGTATTGTGCGAGATTGGTGGTGAAATGATATGCTTAGAAAGAAGGTATTGACTTTAATGAGATATTTTCTCCAGTTGTTCGACTCACAACAGTCAGAATAGTCTTGGCGATGTGTGCTACATTTGACTTACATCTAGAGCAATTAGATGTGAAAACTGCATTTTTTCATGGAGAACTTGAAGAAGAAATATATATGCTCCAACCAGAAGGTTTTGCAGAAATAGGAAAGGAAAACTTGGTTTGCAGGTTGAACAAATCTCTATACGGTCTCAAACAGGCGCCGAGGTGTTGGTATAAGAGATTTGATTCCTTCATCGTGAACCTTGGATACAACAGACTCAGTTCAGATCATTGTGCATATTACAAGAGGTTTGAAGATAATGATTTCATCATTTTGCTGTTGTACGTGGATGACATGTTGGTAGCAGGCCCCAACAAAGATCGAGTCCAATAATTGAAGGCACAATTGGCTAGGGAGTTTGAAATGAAGGACTTGGGACCAGCAAACAAGATTCTAGGGATGCAAATTCACCGAGACAGAAATAACAGGAAGATTTGGCTTTCACAGAAGAATTTCTTGAAGAAAATCTTGCGGCGCTTCAACATGCAAGATTGTAAGTCAATTTCTACCCCACTTCCTGTTAATTTCAAATTATCCTTAAATATGTGTCCTAGCAATGAAGTAGAGAGGAAGGAGATGTCTCGAGTACCGTATGCATCAGCAGGGGGAAGTTTGATGTTCGCTATGATATGTACAAGACCAGACATTGCACAAGTAGTGGGAGCAGTTAGTCGATACATGGCGAAAACTGGTGGAGAGCATTGGATAGCTGTAAAGAGGATTCTGAGATACATCAGAGGAACCTCAGATGTTGCATTATGTTATGGAGGATCAGAGTTTACTGTCAGGGGTTATGTGGATTCAGATTTTGCAGGAGATCTTGATAAAAGAAAATCCACTACTGGTTATGTGTTTACACTTGCGGGAGTAGCTGTAAGTTAGGTTTCGAAACTGCAGACCGTTGCGGTTTTATCTACAACAGAAGCAGAATACATGGCAGCTACACAAGCTTGCAAGGAAGCTATTTGGATACAAAGGTTATTGGAGGAGCTCGGGCACAAACAACAGAAAATTCCTGTGTTTTGTGACAGTCAGAGTGCCTTGCACATTGCAAAGAATCCAGCCTTTCATTCCAGGACAAAGCACATAGGGGTTCAGTATCACTTCGTTCGAGAAGTAGTAGAAGACGGAAGCGTGGATTTGCAGAAAATCCATACCAAGGAGAACCTAGCAGATGTTTTGACCAAACCAATAAATGCTGACAAGTTTATCTAGAGTATATCCTCTTGTGGCCTAGCCTAGCAGAAACGTAGGCAACATGATTACGGCAAAGCTAAAAGGATGGTGTGGAGATTGATTGATTCTCAATCTAATCTCCAAGTGGGAGAATGTCAAAATTGGTTGTATCTAGAAGCTTTGAATAAACAAGATTGGTGGCACACGGCTTTGAAGATTGAAAATGCCGAAATTGTTGAAGAAAGAAGACTTTGGCAGCTGCAAACGTTTGAAGAAGAATAAAGACACTTTGAAATTCAAAGATGGTTCAAAGAAAAGAATAATAAAATAATAAAAAAATATTTAAATAAATAGAAAAGGAAGAGGGAATGAAGCCTATAAATAGAGGCTTCACTCTGCTCTTCAATTAATCAATTTCTTCAATTCTTCTCTAATATTGTGAGAGAGAAAACTAGAGAGTTTTGTAAAGTTTAAAATTATAAAGCTCTTGTGAGTTTAGTGAGTGAGAGATTGGGTGTATTGGGGTTCTGGGAAGTGAGCCAAAATATTATAATACTTGTAATCCTCATATCGCTAGTGAAATATTTTCCTTCTATTTTCGCCCGTGGACGTAGGCTAAAAGCTGAACCACGTAAATTCTGGTGTCCATTTTTGTGCTTGTGCTTGTTCTTTATTATCTTACAATTTCATTTTAGCTACGTGTTTGCTTCATCCACCAATTTCCTAACAGGTAGCCCAACAAAATTGACCTCGTCTATCAAGTGTTTTATTTCACAATCGCGATCCAGGTGCTATATCTAATAATTCCCACAAGATTCTTTAGATATCCATGGAATCTTTAGGATTTCAAATTATTTTTCTTTTTCTTATAAAAAAATCATTTTTTTTATATATCACAAGAGAACGCCAATTACAACAAACAATATTTTTCTTTTATGAAAAATCCTTTTGTTTGAGATGAATTTATGACTAACTAACGACTGAAGGATAAAATTATGGGAAATTATCCACCGTCCATCCGTTTTTTTAACTTTTTCAAAAATACACAATTCTTTTTTTTTTCGCTGGAATCCACCTGAAGTTACATTTCTTTTCACTTTTCCACTTCCATTTGGAATCCGTTAAGGAAATTAACAGAATATTGCTTAAATGACTTTTTTACCCTCAAATGTAAAAGATAATTTATACATCGACTACTTGTATTTTTCGTATTTTTTCAGAAATACACAATTCTTAATTTTTTTTTTTGCTAACCTCCACTCGAAGTTGTATTGTTTTACACCTATCCACCACTGTGTCGTTGTGAAATGATAATTTTACCCTTATAATGTTAGCAAAGTTATAACGGTCTCCAAACGGAAGTGGAAAAGTGAAAAGAAATATAATTTCAGGTGGATTCCAGCAAAAAAAAATAATTGTGTATTTTTAAAAAATGGTGAAAAAACAGGTGGATGGTGGATAACTTTTCTAAAATTATTTGGGCACAAATATTTTGCTATGATCTTAAGAAATTGGAAAATTCCCTTAAACAAAAATGATAGGGGTGTTAATTTCTACCAATATAGTAGTAGAATCTTAATAAATAATAGCATTTTAGAGTATAGAATATCAATTAGTTTAGTTAATATTAATTAATTGATAAAGGGTAAATACTCTTTTAATCTCTATACTTTGACATAATAATCTGTTTAGTCTTTATGTTTTTAATAATAATACCCTTACAATAATATTCTTGGGATATTAATGAAAAAAATGTTAATTCATCAAATTAGCCTTAAAAATAAAATAAAACTTAAAGTAAAATTTTAACTTATTATTTTACTTTTAAATTAATTTGGTATATTAATTTTGTATGTATAATTATTAAGATTATTGCAAGGATATTAAATTTTACTTTAAGTTGGTTGATATTAATTTATTTATAAATAATTATTAGCAAGATCGTTATAAAGGTACAAAAAATAAAAAGACTGTTGATGTGCAATTGGTAAAATCCACTGAAGCATTGCCAGACTTGAAGACCTAATTGTCAGCGAGGTTTTCTCTCAAGTCGGGCATGAAACCTCCTGAGCCTGTCTTTTAGAGGAGTTGTTCAGTTATCTTGAGATATATTATATCTGGAATTCTTTTGATTTAGATTGTTGGTAATTGTATCGAGCAGATTCTATTCTGAACCTCAGTTTTTCATTAGCAAGTTTCGTTTCATGGAATGAATATTTTATTTGCAATTTTCTTGGCTCTCTGATGTGGTTGTCACTTGCCAAGTCCCGTATTTTTCTGCTCATTTTGTTCTTATTGTTTAAAATTAAAAGTCTAATATCAAATAGTGAATTTTAGAAGTAAAAAAAATAAAATAAAAAGGTTCCCTTCTGAGAGAAGTACGTACTTTGAGATCCACTTCCAAGCTGCTGTGCATGAGCCTGAGGAATTGAGAGCTCCAGTGAGGGATGGTAAATATCTAATTATGAATGGATAATATCTATCTAAATATAAATTTATAATTATTCATAATGGATATATTTATATCTATATCCAGTATTTAATATTGGACATGGATATGGATTTTATCTATATAACTATGGAGATCCATGATATTTTATTTTTATTATATAAAAATAAAATATAAAATAATTAAAATTCCAATATCAAATTTGGCTATTAAACTATTTATATTAATAATATATATATATATATATATATATATATATATATAATAAAATGGCGGTCCAGTGGTCGATGGCTGGTGGCGGCGGTTCGGTAACTTTCCAGCGAAGCCGACGGTGGTCCGGTGGTGGTCCGGCGATCTTCCGGCGAATCCGGCGAGGTCCGGTGGTGGTTCGGCTACCTTCCGGCGAGGCCCAGCGAAATTCCGGCAATGTCCGACGGTGGTCCGGCAAGGTCCGGTGGTGGCCCGGCGACTTTCCGGTGGTGGTAAATTTATAATATTAAATTAATAAAATAAATTAATAATTATTAATAGTATTAAATAAGTTAAAAAATTAAAGGATAATTTTAAAAACTTTAGTTTTTAATACAAGAGGAATTTAAATTTTTCACTAGTTAATATAATATTTTTACAATTGTTTATTTATTATATTTTTAATTTTTAATTTTATAAAATTAAAATTTTTTAAACTTGTGTTGGGTAATCCATTGAGTAAAAATAATTATCCATATCTATCCATATCCATCTGAATATAATTTTAAAATATTTATTTCAAGATCCAAAAATTTTTGGATGAATATTATCCGATCCAATTAGATGAATATTGTGAATATCCATTATGAAGCGATGCAGTTGCCATCCCTAGCTCCAGCCACTGCACAGGTGTAAATGCTAGCCTTGACTTCCGGCCAGAAGTAGCGTCACTGCTACCATAATGCTTTTCCTTGAACTTCTTGGCAACTTTTGCTGCAAGTTTCATCTGAGCAACAAATACACGAATTTTACTACTCCCAGCTTGACCAAGCATTCCATAACCCTCTCCCATTCCATTAACTAAGGAACTTTCTTCAGCTACGCCAAATTGCGTTCTGTTAGCCAGCTTTCTCATATCGGTTACAGCATATCTTTCTTTCATCTTCCTTAACCGATGACCGCCCTTCATCTTTTTAGGCTCAGAATCAGGAACTGGAAGACGGTTCTTGCCATTTTTCAATTTTATTGCGAATCTCTTCTCTAAATGACCTTCCAACAGTTCCAGAAGGATATCCTATACATAATCAACACGTGCAGCAACTGCTGATTTTGCAACCAAGAATCGGCATGCATGCATCCTCAGAAGAGGAGGTGTACTTTTGCTAGTGAATATAAGGATGCAGAGGAATCAGAGCACAGTAATATCTTGTAGACAACAGCAGTTGATTAGCTCACTGAGCTAGCTGGTGTGGCAAAATCAGCAGTTATATAGCCCGTTTGGGAGTGTGGTGAAGTGGCAGCCCAGCTATTAAAGTGTTTGGTAACACTTGTAGCTGAGTTATGGTAAGTTAGTAAATTTTTTTCCTCAACTACTACTTTACAGCTGTAATTTTTACTCCACAATAGCTGCAGTTTAAAAGTTACAGTACTTCATTCACAATCACACCTTTAATTAGAATATTCTAAGTGCAGCATGTGTGTTTAACAACTTACCGTGCAGCATTCTCAGCTTACTATAAATATGTAAATTGTATGAATTCTTATTAGTTAATAAGATCATTCTATAAGTTTCCATTCAATTCTACAAAGTTCCTTTCAATATTTTTCTCTCAACTTTCTTATTGTTTCTAGTTTAACAAATACCTTCTTTAGATTCATTCATGGTATCAGAGCCACTTACGGCGAACGTAACTCAAAATAATCCATTGTATAGTTTTGTTACCCTTGTTAAGCTTGATCAGAACAATTGTATTCTGTGGCTTACATAAGTCTTGGCTTCTATCAAAGCTAATGGCTTAGAAGGATTCATCAATGGTGATCGTGATTATCCTGAGCACTATCTTCAACCTGAGAGCAGCACCAGAGGTGGATCTTCTAGTAATAATGAATCTAGATCTGTAAATCTAGAGTTTACAGCTTGCATGAAAACAGATCAACTTCTCTTGAGCTGGATGATGTCATCAATTCATCAAAATCTGCTTGCAACTCTCATTGATTACACAACCTCCAAACAGCTTTGGGAATCGCTTACAAGTATGTACATATCACAATCTCAGGCTCAGATTTCGAACTTTAAGAATCCAAATACAAACTATTAAGAAGGGATGTATGAATATGGCTAATTATTTTGCTAAAATCAAACCTATAGCAGACACTTTAGCTTTGGCTGGAAAACAAGTTGAGTTGAATGATTTTGTTATGCATGTGTTGACTGGCCTTGACTCTTCTGATTATAAATCATTAGTAACTGCTATTTTGGCTAAGGGAGAAAAGATTACCTTAGATGGATCATACTCTTTACTTTTAAGTCATGAAAACCGAGTTAAGCAGAAGAAAGGAAAACTTGCTAGCTAGTGATATTCTGCATAACAGGACTGCAAATGTGGCTCAAACAAGCTCATATACTGGAAAGAACTTCAGTGGTTTTTAGAGGAATTTTGGAGGAACTTTTGGAGGTGGAAATAATTCTGGTTTTAGTGGATTTAATAGCTATAGAAACAATTCAAGTTCTGGTGGCTATAATGATGGAAGAAACTCTACTCACATCATTTGTCAAATATGCTTCATTCCTGGTCATGGAGCAAACAGGTGCAAAAATAGATACAATTCTTAATTTGTCCCTCAAAGGAACTTTGGAAGAGGCAATTTTAATGGTGGTTTCAAACCTGGACAAGGACAATATGGCAAGGACAGATCTTTTCATGGCATTGGCAGAGGCTTTGGACCTAATTTTGGTAACTATTACATGCCAACGAACTCAGGCTTTCAAGGGAATGTGGTGTATCCAGATCCAGAATTCACTTCTGCTACTGCATATCATACTTTTTCTTTCAATACCCCTGCTTTCGCTACTGTAAATGGATTTAATGGGATAACTGAAGCTTCCACTTCCTCAGCTCAGATCAACTATATTCCAGCTCCTGAAGTTGTTAAAGACCCCTATTAAGCGTACAGCTGAGGAGCGTACTGATGTATCTAAAGCGTACTGTACACGTGGGGTTGCAGTTCTATAGTCATGGTATTATGCACATTGACTGCTTCAGTGATGCAAATTGGTCAAGTGATAGGGATGATAGAAGATCCAGAGTTGGATATTATGTTTACTTTAGTCTAAACTTGATCTCATGGTATTCCAAAAAGCAGGCCGTGGTCTCCAGGTCCAGCACTGAGTCTGAGCACAGGGCTTATGGCAGCTTCTAAAGTTTTATAGATCAAGTCTTTGCTGACAGATATTGGCATCTCTCTTTCCTCTAAACCTCCTATCTGGTGTGATAATCAGAGTGCAGCTGCTCTCACTAGCGATCCAAAGTTTCATTCTCGTACCAAGCATAGAGAGCTTGATGCTCATTTTATTTGAGAAAAGGTTGCTAGCCTGAGTCTCCATCTTAGCTATGTTTCGTAGTTCCAATAACATAGCAGACGTTCTTACTACGGCCTTAGCTCACCATCCTCTTCTTTACCCTGCGAGACAAGCTCAACCTTACTTCATACGGCTGAGCTTTTGGGGGGATGTTAAGATATTATGATGAGATACTGCAGCTGAGGAGTGTACTGATGAGCAGGTTTAACGAACGGTGATACATGTGCTGGTGAGTTTAGCTCGTGTATTAAGAGTCATGTACAAAATGTGAAGAGCTGACCTGTAGCACTTGAAGCAATTTGATAGCAAGTTGGCTGTATTTAATTGGTCACAAGAATTAGTTAGTTAGCAATTCTGTTATTTAGCTCTGTGGTCAGTTGTCAGCTTGTAAGCAACTATAAACAGAGCTGCTATAGCTCAGATTGTATCAATCAACTTTATTCAGTAAAAAATTCTAGATTAATCTAGATTCTTCTTATTTATTTCCCCTCTTCTTTTCTCATGCTCCAAACAGTTTATCGACTCCAATATAAATTTACGTTGATTTTGGGTGTCCTGGAGAAGAGTGGTGAGACCAAGGATTTAGCTGCCGGCGATGGACCGTATAACCTACCTCAATTGTTCTTGTGCTAGGTTTGAAATTAACTATTCACTAAAGAAGAGCGGAAGGAGGATGTTCAAGTCTGAACTGTTTCAAATTGGGGATGTCTTGAACGTTAGGACCTCCAGGCTGTTGATGCATTTCCNCATGTGTGTTTAACAACTTACCGTGCAGCATTCTCAGCTTACTATAAATATGTAAATTGTATGAATTCTTATTAGTTAATAAGATCATTCTATAAGTTTCCATTCAATTCTACAAAGTTCCTTTCAATATTTTTCTCTCAACTTTCTTATTGTTTCTAGTTTAACAAATACCTTCTTTAGATTCATTCATGGTATCAGAGCCACTTACGGCGAACGTAACTCAAAATAATCCATTGTATAGTTTTGTTACCCTTGTTAAGCTTGATCAGAACAATTGTATTCTGTGGCTTACATAAGTCTTGGCTTCTATCAAAGCTAATGGCTTAGAAGGATTCATCAATGGTGATCGTGATTATCCTGAGCACTATCTTCAACCTGAGAGCAGCACCAGAGGTGGATCTTCTAGTAATAATGAATCTAGATCTGTAAATCTAGAGTTTACAGCTTGCATGAAAACAGATCAACTTCTCTTGAGCTGGATGATGTCATCAATTCATCAAAATCTGCTTGCAACTCTCATTGATTACACAACCTCCAAACAGCTTTGGGAATCGCTTACAAGTATGTACATATCACAATCTCAGGCTCAGATTTCGAACTTTAAGAATCCAAATACAAACTATTAAGAAGGGATGTATGAATATGGCTAATTATTTTGCTAAAATCAAACCTATAGCAGACACTTTAGCTTTGGCTGGAAAACAAGTTGAGTTGAATGATTTTGTTATGCATGTGTTGACTGGCCTTGACTCTTCTGATTATAAATCATTAGTAACTGCTATTTTGGCTAAGGGAGAAAAGATTACCTTAGATGGATCATACTCTTTACTTTTAAGTCATGAAAACCGAGTTAAGCAGAAGAAAGGAAAACTTGCTAGCTAGTGATATTCTGCATAACAGGACTGCAAATGTGGCTCAAACAAGCTCATATACTGGAAAGAACTTCAGTGGTTTTTAGAGGAATTTTGGAGGAACTTTTGGAGGTGGAAATAATTCTGGTTTTAGTGGATTTAATAGCTATAGAAACAATTCAAGTTCTGGTGGCTATAATGATGGAAGAAACTCTACTCACATCATTTGTCAAATATGCTTCATTCCTGGTCATGGAGCAAACAGGTGCAAAAATAGATACAATTCTTAATTTGTCCCTCAAAGGAACTTTGGAAGAGGCAATTTTAATGGTGGTTTCAAACCTGGACAAGGACAATATGGCAAGGACAGATCTTTTCATGGCATTGGCAGAGGCTTTGGACCTAATTTTGGTAACTATTACATGCCAACGAACTCAGGCTTTCAAGGGAATGTGGTGTATCCAGATCCAGAATTCACTTCTGCTACTGCATATCATACTTTTTCTTTCAATACCCCTGCTTTCGCTACTGTAAATGGATTTAATGGGATAACTGAAGCTTCCACTTCCTCAGCTCAGATCAACTATATTCCAGCTCCTGAAGTTGTTAAAGACCCCTATTAAGCGTACAGCTGAGGAGCGTACTGATGTATCTAAAGCGTACTGTACACGTGGGGTTGCAGTTCTATAGTCATGGTATTATGCACATTGACTGCTTCAGTGATGCAAATTGGTCAAGTGATAGGGATGATAGAAGATCCAGAGTTGGATATTATGTTTACTTTAGTCTAAACTTGATCTCATGGTATTCCAAAAAGCAGGCCGTGGTCTCCAGGTCCAGCACTGAGTCTGAGCACAGGGCTTATGGCAGCTTCTAAAGTTTTATAGATCAAGTCTTTGCTGACAGATATTGGCATCTCTCTTTCCTCTAAACCTCCTATCTGGTGTGATAATCAGAGTGCAGCTGCTCTCACTAGCGATCCAAAGTTTCATTCTCGTACCAAGCATAGAGAGCTTGATGCTCATTTTATTTGAGAAAAGGTTGCTAGCCTGAGTCTCCATCTTAGCTATGTTTCGTAGTTCCAATAACATAGCAGACGTTCTTACTACGGCCTTAGCTCACCATCCTCTTCTTTACCCTGCGAGACAAGCTCAACCTTACTTCATACGGCTGAGCTTTTGGGGGGATGTTAAGATATTATGATGAGATACTGCAGCTGAGGAGTGTACTGATGAGCAGGTTTAACGAACGGTGATACATGTGCTGGTGAGTTTAGCTCGTGTATTAAGAGTCATGTACAAAATGTGAAGAGCTGACCTGTAGCACTTGAAGCAATTTGATAGCAAGTTGGCTGTATTTAATTGGTCACAAGAATTAGTTAGTTAGCAATTCTGTTATTTAGCTCTGTGGTCAGTTGTCAGCTTGTAAGCAACTATAAACAGAGCTGCTATAGCTCAGATTGTATCAATCAACTTTATTCAGTAAAAAATTCTAGATTAATCTAGATTCTTCTTATTTATTTCCCCTCTTCTTTTCTCATGCTCCAAACAGTTTATCGACTCCAATATAAATTTACGTTGATTTTGGGTGTCCTGGAGAAGAGTGGTGAGACCAAGGATTTAGCTGCCGGCGATGGACCGTATAACCTACCTCAATTGTTCTTGTGCTAGGTTTGAAATTAACTATTCACTAAAGAAGAGCGGAAGGAGGATGTTCAAGTCTGAACTGTTTCAAATTGGGGATGTCTTGAACGTTAGGACCTCCAGGCTGTTGATGCATTTCCAAAACTGTTAATTAGCTATCGAAGAAATTGCTGCCTCAACAGGCATGATGCTGAGGTGCGAAAATCCTCGTTCCAATCTCTTACATCATTTATATTATGATTATTTATTCTAAACTGGAGAATCTTCCATAGGTTTGTAAAAAAAGATCGGTAATTTTCGTTTACTTGCTTCTGCAGAGTAGCTGTCTTGGCTGGAATTTCGTTTCCGTTTCCATTGTTCGAGCACAAACAGAAACAGTGCTCTGCGAAAACTTTTCTATAATTCTTGGTAGTAACAAAACTACTCCACTTCTTGTTGTTATTATGGCTTAAATTTGTGTTATTTTCACAATATTTCTTTGAATTGTTGTTGCTCTCGTTTAAGATATAACACCATTTTCATCATATTTCTTTTAGCAGTGAGATTGATGAGACAGGACAATGATTGGACACTTTTAGCTTCTTCTACTTTTATTAGTGCATTAGGTGCTATCCACTAATAACCGCAAGTTTGATTACAATACTGCTACTAGCTAGAAAATGAGGATTTACTTTTATATGTTGTTCTGTAATTAATTCCAAACTCTATGTTAAACCTTTGAGCAAACTTAATAATGTCTTCAATTTCAGATGATAAGATGTTCTCTGAAGCAAGCAAAATTTTTCGCGAGGATTTTCCTCACATCAGATGAAATGACTTTTGACATCAAGGGACATGAACCTGTGGCTCCTGGAAAACCCCATGGTAGTTAGTTAAGGATTTGAACATCAAATATAAATTCTTTACTATTTTGACTCTAAACTCTAAAGATTAAACTTTAGTGACCTTGTTTTCGGTTGTCTATGTATACTTAGGTTTGTTGAAAAAAATACTTAACTAAACGGTGGGAACGCATTTACACGTGGTGCATGTTGAAATTGGAAGCCATGGCAAATTTTTTGAATACACATTGATAATTTAGTTGACAAACTTTACACGGCTCTAATGCATGCAAGTACAAAAGCCACCATCCATGCAGTGAGGTGGTTGCAAATTAACAACGGATTCACATGGGGCCTTTGGCATTATGGAAAGATGGCTTCTCGCCTCATTTGTCAAGATTTGCACTTAGAAATGGCGGCCATCTCGGGGGATTTTATGCCGAAATTGTTGATTTTGAAAGGCTTGCATCTTATAATTACATTGTGAATAGACTTCTCGGTTTGATAGCTAAGGCATCCCAAACTCTGTGAGTTGTAGCTAGAGCATTTGGGTGAGTTCTTGACAGAGTTTTGTCTGGGCATTCCTTGGATGCTCATTATGAGGAATCCAATTGGATGTATGGGGACTTGTGTTTTGAGAGTCAATTTTTAAATTTAATTATAAATTTAAAAATTCTCATTTTCTTTTAGTCTTTGTCTATAAATGTTGGCTTAAAGCTGAACTATGGAAAATTATTATGCCACTATCTTTGCATTTGTATATTGCTACATTTTAGTTGTACACAAGTCAAAAGTCACCATAATTTTGGTAGATACTCATTTTCAAGCTAAAGTATTATAAAAACATAAACAAATCGCATTACATACTAGACTAGATAACTAAAAATTTAGCCGAGTGAAACTCTATTTTGCAGCCTCCATACATACATACGTGTACATATACATACATACATACATATATATATATATATATATATATATATATATATATATATATATATATATATATATATATATATATANCCATTAAGCCGCACTGCATAACATCATATTTGTATGAAGAAAAAAGAGGATATATATATATATATATATATATATATATATATATATATATATATATATATATATATATATATATATACCCTCTTTTTTCTTCATACAAATATGATGTTATGCAGTGCGGCTTAATGGGTACACTATTAAGTCGCACGGCTATATAGTACATGAAAAAATTACTCTATTAAACCACTCGACTTAATAGCGTATCCGCAATAAAAAAATAAGGGAGCTCGCACCTTTTATATATACGTGTGTGTATTCTCCAGGATTTCTTCAAATAGTCACATAGACATCCTTTATTTTATAAATGGTCATGCATAAATTATTTTTACTATTATACCTTTTGACTATTGTCAAAGCTTTTATCATAAATGCAAATATCATTTTAAAATTAATAGTTAAAATAACACACACACACACAATATATATATATATATTTTTTACAAATCATTTTAAATATTAAACTACTATCAATTTGTCCCATATATTTTATTGACACTAAAATTCATTATCCAAAAGTTGATTTTAAATTTTACACTAAATGTAGACATAGTATTCAAATAAAATAATGTATGCTTTGCAAATTATTTTTCAATATTACTATGATCTACTAAAAACTTAATTATTTTAAACTTTATTAACCAAAGATTAATTTAAGGATTCATAAGAAATAAATAATATGAATTTGTAATTGATATTTTTTTGAGAATAATTTGTAATTGATATTTCATATTAAATGTAGCAATTCAAATTATTATTATGTCAAACTGATTTTAAAAATTTCTAATGTATATGACATATCAATAATGTCAAAATAATTTTCTTAATATTCAAAATAATTTATTAAACTTATATTTTATTTTATTACAAAATTTAAAGTTATTTTTTAGTTGTTATAGTCAAAGTGTATAACAGTTAAAACAAAAAAATAAATAAAAGGACGTCTTTATGATTATTTTTAAAATAAAAAAGTATGTGTAATTATTTCAACAAACCTTAGTGGTGTTACTGTATTTTTCCTTTTTAAAATGAAATTTTAACACTGTACAATCTCTCTGTGTTAAAACAATAAGTTAATAATATATCTTTAATTCAGTGAGTAAACACAAATAGACAATAATCCAGTCGTTGGTTTATCACTTTATTTTGGTCTTTGAAGAAAATCAAATTGACATCCATTATTAGTTCAAATAAACTTTCCTGAGCATTGAATTTTGACTTCAATTTATGTAAAGTAAATGGCTGTTAAATTGTTCAACGAATTCACATTAAAAAGATTTTGATTAAAAATCTAAGCACAAACGGATTGGTGAATACCAATTCCCGTCACATAAATAAATGTGGTGAGATAAATTCACGTAGTTTCAACTATCAAAAGTTAGAAAAGGAAATCAGAAAAAGGAGATTAAAAAAATACCTAATGATGATCGATGGATGATTGATGCTTATGTTTTGGAATACAAATTGAAGTATAGAGAGACTTTCAACTACGATGAAATTTTTTTCTTAAACCATATAACGTGTAAATACTTCAAAAAAGAACTTCAATAGCCGACGATATTGCTTGAAACCTAGAACAGATGTTCAGTGATGATAATAATTAAAATGATAATGTCGAATTTTTACATTCCAAGGGTTTTATTTTTTCACTTTAATATTTGTTTGGTTTACGTTTTATAAGCTATTAATTTTAATATCAAAAAATAAATCATAAATAGTCAAAAATCGATTAATATCAGTGAGAAGATAGGGTCAAAGCAAATCCGTAATCAACAGGTCATCGCTGGCCCGCCCGAATTATTGCTAACAGTCGGCATGAAATGAAAAAGTTGAGCCTCTTTCTTTCATGAAATTCGCTTTGTTTACATGGGCAACTAAATTGAGCTATTGGCACCCTCTAAAACGCTTTCACAACCCCTTTAAAGAATCACCCCATTTGAATAATTAAGAATAATAAAATTTCTCATAATACTTTCACGAATGATAAAATAAACTTAATTAAGCTTATTCCTCGTCGAACCTAATTTCAACCTTTTTTCAATGTTTCATCATTTCTCATCATTACAATTGAACATAACCAAAAAACTCTGTTTATTGATAAAAATAAAAAAATTTAAAAACTTATTCTTTTTCTTTTTTAATCATATCCTTTCCTTTCAGTAGCATGATAATCATAATCTTTTCTCAATTTAAAAATCTTAAAAAAGATTTTCTTTTTTTCCTGTATTTACTTTAATGTCCTTATTGTCGGCTTATTATGCAACACTTTTCTTTCCTTTTTTTTCTATTTGCTGCAAGTGAAGGCCTCTTTGAGAGAAGATTAGGAAGGCAAGAGATAAATAAAGGCACAGTAGTGAAAAAGACACAGATATTACACAAGGAAAGATTCAAAAGAATCAATATCATTTGGTGGGGTCCTGGTTTTATAATTTTTCTTTTAAAAGAAAATTCATATTAACGTCAATTTCAATTATTGGAATATTGATTATGACCTGAGGCTGAAATTTTGTAGAAAAAGTTTTTGTTAAAATTGGGCGGCTGCCGCCAGTGGGCTCCTCGCTCGCCCCGTTGGTCCCATACTCGTAAATTTAATTTCAGAGTTTGAGATAAGCTTCCAATTATATATATATATATTCCTTATCTAATACAAACGTGCGGTTTTAAAATATGTTCATATGACAAGAATTATATATATATATATATAATATTTTCATCCGCTAGTTTATGGATAGAGTTTAAGATTCTCCTCTTAAATTTGTGAGAGTTGAATTTTAGGTTGGTAGTATTAATTTTAACAAGTTTTAATTGAATTATCTAATTATTGATATATCAGTTGCACTATACAATATTTAAAAAACAAAATTCCGATCATGTTTGATAATAATAACGACTAACATAGCAAAAAAAAATAAAAAAAAGACTATATAGACTTGAAATTAATTTGATATAACATTACAATTGTACTTGAGGCATTTTCATACTTTGTAAAGTTGTATAACAATTTTTTTATCAATATTTTTCGAAATACATTTCTCTATAAAGACAATCAAATTAACATTCATCCATTGATTTACATTAGATGTTGTTGTTGATTTTTTAAAATATTCGTCGCTGAAAATACCTTCTTTATGGTACTAGTGGCTGCAAGTATACCCTCATGACTCATTATTAATATTCAAATGCTAAACAATATAACATATGTAAAACACATACACAACAAAACTATCATAAGTAGGTAGGTAGGGAACACTGCCTCTTGTTATTTGTTCCATGAATTTGAACGGTTGTTTCCTTCTCAGTTCTCAGCGTAGAAAATGGATAAGGATGTATTCAACATAATTTAACTGCAGAATGCAACAAAATTTAATTTATGTTAGAATAGTTAAATCATTTAAATTGTAAATTAGGGAACTTGCTGGGATTTAACCCAAAAGTCAAAATTAAGAGGGAGTTTAATAATCACTTACCTGCCAAAGGAACATGTAAAAACCAAATTGTGAATCAAAATTATCGAGATCAACTTTTCGAGATCGAAGCCACATCATGAGAGCAAGTATGATGTGCCCAATTATCTGAAAGAAATGAAAAAAAAACCATTAATTATGGATGATTAAGATTATCATCACATTTTGAGCACACATTAATTATAGAAGGTTAAAAATCTTACAGTGACAAGCTTGCTTATCATCAAAGTTGAAGTTGCCCCAGCAACTACAGCGCCTCCGTAACCCAGTAACATCATATTTACGCAAAGTGGAAGTACCTTTCGGGAAAAAAATAAATAAATAAATTGGTAGGCCAATTATTATTATTATATTATGATTTAATTATTCATTTGAGATTGATGGGAATAATAAAATATTATATCAATATTATATATATACTGACTTTTTCTTTGCCCAAAAGGACGCAGAGTGTTTGCATGCCAAATGCTTTGTCTCCTTCAACATCGGGCAAATCCTATTAAAAAAAAAAATCACATAGAAAACAAGAAAATTAGAAAGTATATAATATAAATTAGTACATAAGAATCCAATTTAATTTCACAAGATTTTACATTTGGATATGCGAATTAAATTTTTTAAAGTAATTATTACCTTGAGAAGTCCGTTTACAAATGCGTAGATGGACATAATAGCGGTTGCAAAGACAAATGGTCCTGTCACTTCGAAAGGTTTACCAAGTAGGTATGTCTGCATATATGTGCCAAAATTAAACCAATTCATCAATAAAATTAGGAAAAAAAAAGTGAAGTTGATGATTAATTTGAAGAAATTGTGTAAACAAATGTTTATATACCTGGCTGTGTATGAAGTAAGGTATTTGAAGTATAAGTCCCATAAGAATCACGAGAGTGAATGGAGCCATAAATGTATGTGACTTCCATCTAAGAAAGGGAAGCTGCAGCCGAAAGATTAATTAACAACAACCAATTAGCTAGATGATTAATTAATCTGGATCTTATATTAATTAATATTATGTTTTATCAAATTAATTATGTTGTATGAAATTAGGCCACTTACTGGGACGGAATAAGCTGCTCCTGTTAAACCCCACGCGATTACTGCGCAAAGAACAGCTGGAGATCCAGACATAAATGCCAAAGCCAGACTCTGCAATTAAATTGTGAACCAATATTAATTAAAATTGTAAAATTTTATTTTACAAAATTTATTTTGCAAATAAAGTTTATTAGAAACTAAAATTTAAAAAATCATTTTATGTTCGCAGTTGCATGCTTACCAGGAGTGCAGATCCTGCACAAATTGCAATTCCAGTTCCCATTGACAATTCCCCAGAAGCAAGTGGCAGATACGGCTTGTTAATCTTCAAGAACGTTCAGTTGATTTATTAGCTAAAACAAATATATATTGGCATATACATATACGTATACATATACATAATTAATTATATATATACCTTGTCTATTTCAACATCACAAATCTGGTTTAGGGAGCACAGAGAAATGTTCATAAATATCTGTGCCACTACAGCCTGAAATATCAAGATGAATCAATGTTAATTCAAACAGTTAATCATTTCCTATTGTGTACTCATTGTATTTGCGTTGATAAATAATATTTTACCTTCAATACTCCCATAAGAAATGCGGGAGTAACCTGAGAAAGGCTTTGTACGGGAAGAAAGCAAACCGATGTTACCGATACAATCTGTAAATTGTCCAAAAGTTAACGCACTTCATCACATCATTACTACCTTTATTCCAATCTAAGATAGTAAATTTGTTAAAGTCCAGATAAATTATTAAACCACAAATTTAATGGTGTAGTTGCAACATACTATTAAATCATATGATTTAATAACTTTTCTAAACTTTGATAAAGTCTGAGACTCTGAATCAGGTTAGTACTCTATACATGAAAATTAAAAGAAGCATTATGTCTTACAATGTTAATTTGGGCATAATAGCGAGTTACATGGCTGATTGCATTCAACTTCCTCTTGACAACTTCAAGAAAGCTTGGAGCTGCAGCTGGCTTATTATCATCCTCAGATTGTTGTAATGCATGACCATCTTGTAGCGCCAAAGGAACTAGGGGTTTGCACGGTGGTTTATTATTACTGTGGGTAATTTTGTTTTGATTTGGGAAAGAAAATGAGCTTTGAGAGGAGCATTTGATTGAGGACTTGTGTCTCTGTGTCAATATTGGTGATGCAAATTTTCTAGAGCAACCTGAAATTGAAGTTAAAATAAAAACAGATATGTTAACAAAGAAAATGATATATATATATATATATAGGGGAAACAAGTAGCAAGAGATCACTTACCAGGACTTTGCAAAGGATTGAATTTTGGAGCGAGGTTTAAGCACTGCATTTGAAGCATGATTGATATTTGCTCTGTTTCTTCTTCCTCTTCTTCTTGAGTTCTCTCACTTGTGTATTATGCAACTGACTTGGATTGAATTTTAGAATCTTGACACTCTTATTGTGTGTGTGTGTCATACACACGTATAAATAGCAAGTTGCTTGGTGCTATGTCTCTCGCCACTTGGCCAATTGAAATATTTTAATAACTTAATAAGGAAACCATAAACAAAATGGCAGAATCTTTTTGACCATGTGAATATAAAAGCTTATCTCGTAACTTCGAAGAGATCATTGCATCACCTCCCAATCCAACCAAGACCCGCCATTTGGCAGGTCTTGTGGGTTCTCCATGGGACTCACAAAATATTACAGAGGTAACAAAAATTAAAATAAAAAATTTGTAACTCTGTTGACTCCGCAATAGTAGATTCGGTTGCTGAGATGGGGCGTCTGTTCTTCCGTGGGACCAAAAAATTTATTATTGCAAGACTATAAAAATAATTACCTGGAAATTAACGAAATGAATTTTTACCTGGAAACTAACGAAATGAATTTTTTAATCTCAATTATTTAATTATTTAGTTAGATAGATCTATCATCTATGATGTCATTTAATTTAATTTTTGTGTCACTTGTTAGTTTCTGGTTGACAAATTTGACGTTCTTTGGATGTGGAATACATGCCCGTGGGCCAAGTTCTTTCATTTGACTAGCTTAGCACGCCATTGATGACAGCAAGTTTGCAATGTTGACTTGACCTCAGAATTTTCAGATGAGATATGGGAAATCCTTTTTAACTGTCTATCTTTGTCTTGACTTGACCTCCCAATATCTCTTGACTTCCATCAAGTTTTCAATCACAACGAAGCAGTGGCGGCCCCATGCCCAGACAAAATTTGAGCCTTCTCCATTACTTTATTTATAAAAAAAATCCTTCCATTATCATAAATAATTATTTTTATATTTTTTTTGTTTTCTGGGGCAGGTGTCAATCGTAAGCATGGAGCTTAATTGACGAAGATCGAAAGTACATTCATAGGAAGAATAATGAAATCAATAGGGTAAAAATAAGAAATTAAGGCAATTGCTAAGTTACTGCAGGTGTAACTTACAGTTTTTAAAAATAATGTAAAAAATAATATTAAATTATGGAGCCCGCATGTATTTTATTGAGGGGTATAAATTATATAAGCAGTACCTTAGCAAGATCCATTAAATAATATATATGTTCTATTTTTTAATAAAATTATTAAATATAATTATAAGCTTTACCTCCTCATTTATAGCTAATTTAATATTTCTCTTCAACTTATTCCTTACTTTCTCATATTATTTTTTAAACAAAAGCAATTACCATTCATTTATAGATCTCATGAAAATCGTAGACTACATGAAAATATGATTATGCATACCACCATATCTTCTTTTTTCAAACAAAAAAGAAAAGAGTTAATAAATAAAAATTTAATAAAAAATCACATCTTAAAAAACTTGAAGAAAAAGAATAAATAATTTTTTTCCTATAAATCTAATTAATTTATTCAATTGTAATTATAAAAGCTCTAATTTGTATTTCTTTTTTCACCTAAGACCACATAGAACTTGGAGCTCTAAAAAATAGTCTTTAACTTAAAAAAAAAAGAAGTTTAAACTGCAATTAATTTCCAAATAGCACTTGAGTTCTTATTTTTCATCTCCAAGAAAAATGAGAATGAAAATAATGATGTTGTGAAGTTATATAATGTCATTACCAAATTGTAGATCCTGTATTTTACATTTTATGAATAATTTTCTCTTAAAATATCAACCAATCATGGGAATCATATACTTTACCGACATTATGAAAATGAAAATAAAAATGAGCTTCCAAAAAATCAACGAACAGATCCTAATATTTTTAAATGAGTCAGACTCCACCCAATTTTTTGAAGAAAGTGAAAATGGAGAGTGTTTCACTGTAGCAATTAATAGTTGTGTTTAAAGAAGATTTAAGGTAATATATTAGTGTAGTGACCCCATTTTTGGTTTATATCTTTCAGCCTCCTACAGTTTAGTTAAATTACTAGTTTTTGATACTTCCCATACTACCAACAATATAACAAGAAATTAACCATTTAGCTAGCACGAGTCCTCGTATAATACTAGTATTAAAAAGACATCAATATTTTGGATAATTATAGTCACAAGTTGCTAATTATTAACTTGACATAAAATAATCAAAATTGCATGTGCTTGCGTGGGTGGGCTAATCAACTGATTTGCAGGTGAACTGTTTAGATTAATGGCATCAAATTATTGTTTATTTAATTGTTACGCAAATTGAATTTTAATAAATCGAAGTGGGATAAAAAACAAGACAAGCACGGTGTCTTATGAATCTTGAGGGAAACAAAGAGATAATGCAACCACAAATACATATTAATAATTACACGTGGGCGGCGCTTAATCTATCAAATAGCTCGTTATTATGGATAAACTGAGAAAATGTATCTGTCCTATTTAAAATTTTCTCATATATAAGATTTCAACTAATGGATAGTATTAATCAACTTAATGTTAATTTAATTTTATGAATTAATGCTAAAAAATAATACAAGTTCATAGTCAATAGAATAAATTGCTGTCAAGGAGTTATTCAAGTGAGTTTCAAACGAATTTATTTAATTAATAGTCACTCAAATTCAAATTTTAGAAGAAGTACAGACCAAAAAATTAATTTAACCTTTATCTGTCCTCTATTTTTTTTATTGTTATATATATATATATAGTAGACACGACCAATAGGCTGTTTTATAATCACATACAAAAAAAAAAAATCCACATAATAGACACTACCAATGGGCTGTTTGATCATCACATGCATGTGTCTGATCCCCTTTAGACATTAATGATTTAAATTATCCAAATCTCTTTAGAGTTTGCTAACTTCATTACTAAGAGAATACTAAAATATTCAAAGAATAAATAATACTATTAAAAAAAATTGTACTGAAAATGCCAAAATGGCTCGATGGGAGCTGGACGTACAAGAAGAATCTCGAAATTAAATAACACTGTGTTGTCTCGTTTGGATCGAAGGAAAGTTGGTAAACGCCGAGCCGCCGGATGCACAACTAGTGGGGCATAAAAATCTTATTGTTTCATAATTATTATAGGTGGGCTAGCCACCTTATTTTACAAAGACCGTGACTTAAAATTTGTGTCGCCTGATAAATGATAAAAGCGAGGGTTTAAGGACATTTTAAAACCCTCGTCTGTAATTCTATTGCTCATTCTATTGCAAAGATAGCTCTAGGTTTTGAAAGTCAAGTTTTTGGGCTGGAAAATTTTCCAAAACAAATCAGGTGTATTCTTTCTCAATTCATCTAATGGAAAGCTTTACTTTCTCTTCATAAAAAAAAAAAAAAACCCTTGTCTGTTTTCAACGTCGACATTTCGCTGCACCGAAGTTGCAATGGTAAAATATGAATATCAAAATTTATTTAATTTTAAACGAAAATTTCTTAATCAACATAAAAGAATCCTCTCTCTGAAAAAAAAATAATCAAATAAGTTAGTCGCCCAAAAAAAAGAAAAAGAAAAAGAAAAGTTATATAACTCAAGCTTCTTGTTTAATCTAGCAACTCTCAACACGGGAGAAATACAATAATAAATCCCAATTGATTGATTCTATCGCTTTATTCACAGAGTATGCTCTGTTAATTTACTTTCAATAAATGAGCAACTACAATTTACCTTTGGTATCCCAAAAATCAAAATATGAAATATATATATATATATATATATATATATGGTGCTAAAAACTTCCTTCATTCAAATAAAACTATACATATACTTGTATAGTTTAGGATTTTATATTTTATTAAAATTTACGAAAACTATTAAGTCATATGATTTAATATAATTATGCCAGTATACTAAATCATATGACTTAATAACTTTTCGGACTTTAACAAATTTAGAATTCTAAATTAAAACCTATGTGTTTGTATATGTCTAATGATTCAGTGCTAAGTGTTTTCTAATATTTTACAGCACTTGCACTAATAATTGAAAGCGAATATGAAGAATATTATTGTATGTTCGATTATTCTATTTACAAAGAGAATGTAAATAGAATATTAATGTCTAATGCATCAGTGCTAAGTGTTTTCTAATATTTTACAGCACTTGCACTAATAATTGAAAGCGAATATGAAGAATATTATTGTATGTTCGATTATTCTATTTACAAAGAGAATGAACCTACATATAGGCTTTACAGGAAGCTCAAATAAGAAACTAAATAAATACAAATATGGCAGGTATAAATTATGGGATATACAGAATCGTAATATACAGAATCATTATCTTGAGATTTAATGGAGAGTGATCAGAATCAGAATCATAATCTTGGGAATTAATGGAGAGTGATTGTGATTTTTTCTTAACACCCCCCCTCAAACTCAAGATGGTGGCGTAGAAGTAAGCTTGAGTTTGTAAACCAAGTCACCAAAACGGCTAGGTAAAAGAGATTTGGTGAAAAGATCAGTTGTGTTATCTCGAGAGCACACAAATTGAAGTTGAATGGTACCTTGGGCACAATGTTGGCAAATAAAATGACAATCTATCTTTATGTGTTTGATGCGTTCATGGAAGACATTATTGTGAGCGATTTCAATGGCACTTTTATTGTCACAGTAAAGAGATGTAGCTCCATTAAAGGTAACTCCCATGTCCCCTAGTAATCGACGAAGTCAAACAACCTCTTGAGTTGCATTAGCAAGGGCTCGGTTCTCAGCCTTAGCAGTAGACAAAGCAACAACATTTTGTTTCTTACTACGCCAAGAAATAAGTGAATCACCTAAAAAGAAGCAAACGCTGGTGGTAGAATGTCGATCAATAGGATCACCTGCCCAATCAGAATCAGAAAAACCATGCAGTTCTAAAGAAGAATTGGCTGAGAAGTGGAGACCGTGAAACATAGTCGCTTTAAGATAGTGCAAGATATGGATGACAACTGCAGAGTGAGTAAAACGAGGAGTCGCCATAAACTAACTAACGACATGAACAACATGGGCTATATTTGGTAGTATCACTGTTAAATAAACCAAACTTCCAACCAATTGTCGATAAAGAGTAGAATCACTGAGCGGTGATCCATCAGACAACACAAATTTAATGTTAGGATCGAGAGGTGTAGGGGCAATCTGACTATCAGTCAACCTAACTCTAGCAAGAAGATCAGAAGTATACTTAGCCTGTGAAAGATAGTAACCAGACGAATCAAAGAGTACTTCAAGTCCAAGGAAGAAACTAAGTTGTCCATGATCTTTCATCTCAAAGTGATGCTGAAGAAAAATTTTAAGATCTGTAATTCCTGTAAGATCATCTCCAGTAATAATCATATCATCAACATAAAGTAATAAAAGAATACATCCCTTGTCAGTGTTGCGGACGAACTGGCATTGAAACCAAATTGTTTGATTGTAGTGTTGAACTTCTCAAATCAAGCTCTCAGTGTCTTTTTAAGGCCATACAAGGCACAACGAAGTTTACAAACCTTATTTGGAGGATGAGAGTAACCAGGAGGAGGCTTCATATAGACTTCTTCAGAAAGATCACCATTAAGAAAATCATTTTTTACATCCATTTGAAATAATACCCAACGACGGACAACAGCAACAGCTAATAAGCTTCTCACTGATGTAAGGCATGCAACAGGTGCAAAAGTCTCCTCATAATCAATGCCATATTCTTGAGAATACCCTTTTACGACAAGTCAAGCTTTGTATCATTCTATAGAACCATCAGATTTGGTTTTGATTTTGTATACCCATTTACAGCCAATTGCAGTATTTTGAAGTGGTAGCTCAACTAAGTCCCAAGTATGCGACTCTTCAAGTGCCTACAATTCTCCTGCCATAGCTTGCTGCCAAACAGGATTAGAGCTGGCCTCAGAATAAAATTTTAGTCATACAAGGAAAGAGTGGCAGAGAAACATTTGTAATCTCTAAACTTAAGAAGTAGTTTTCTTACCCGAGTGGAACGACGAAGAGGTGGAGAATGAATAGAGTCAGAAGAGTTGCAATTGGTTGGTGAGGATCTGTGAGGCAGGACAGGTAACTCAGAGGAAGGCGTAACATTCTCTAGAGCACTTGTTTGGAGTTTAGAAAATAGTCCTGGAGCACAATTATCAAGAAACAAATCGACAATTGTATCTGTAAAGAGATGAGTGGATGATTTAGGGATATTATGAAAAGATGACATAGGTGAAAACATTTTATGTTCCAAAAAAACAACATGTTTAGAGATACGAAGCCGGTGAGAGATGGGATCCCAATATCGATAGCCTTTATGTTCAATGTCATATCCTAAGAAACAACATAAGCAAGCACAAGGCTCTAGTTTTGTACGTTCATGAGTTGGAGAAGAAAAAAACAAGCACAACAAAAAACTTTAAGTTGATGATGATCAGGTGAGATCCCATATAATCTCTCATAGGGGGGTTGGTTATTTATAACAAGAGAAGGAATGCGATTAATAGTGTATACAATAGTAAGAGCAGCTTCTCCCTAAAAACGTTCAGGACAAGAAGCAGAGATTAAAAAGGAGTGAACTATTTCTAAAATATGTATGTGCTTACGTTCAGCTCACCCATTTTGTTGAGAAGTACTTAGACAAGAGCGATGACATATAGTGCCATGTTTATTTAGGAAGTCTAAAAATTTACTATCCTTGTATTCCATGGCATTATCAGTACAAAAAACTTTAATAGACCGAGAAAATTGAGTTTTAATCATTTGTGCAAAGTCACAATAAGTTTTAGTAAACTCAGATCGATTTTTCATAAGAAATAGCCATGTAAAACGAGAATAGTCATCAACAAAAATCACAAAATATCTAAATCCACCTACAGTGGCATTTGATGATGGTCCCCAAATATCGAAATGTATTAAATCAAAAGGACTATGAGAAACAGACTCACTATTATTAAAAGGTAAAGCAATTTGTTTTGCTAACCGACAAGATGAACAATCAACATGTTCATTGGTAACAGTACCTAATTGCCCACTAGATATTAAAGACTGCAAACAACAAAGTGACAGATGTCCTAAACGGGAATGCCAGAGGTTTGTAGAAGACACTTTTGAGGTGGATGCGAAAAACTGATGTGTGTGGGAGAGATGAGATGAGATGTGAAGATTAACAAGCTCAAACAAGTGGCCTACTTTACGCCCTATCCCAAGTGTCTGTCTCATCTTTGGATCTTGCACAGAGCAACCAAATGAAGTGAATATTACATTAAGTCCAAGTTCATATCGCTGACCAACGAATAATAAATTTAAGGTAAATTTTGGAATAAGAAAAGTATTTGATAAGGACAAATTAGAAACAGAGACATGACCTACATGACTAATTGGCAGTGAGGATCCATTAGCAGTATGTATAGCAGGTGAATTGGAGACAGTAGATTTGGAAGTAAATATAGTAGAGTTAGGAGTCATATGATTGTAACAGGCAGAATCAAAGTACCAAGATGAGTTACCTGATGAAGTAGATGAGGCAGAAATAAAAGTATTACCAGATTTCTGGAGAAGTTGTTGGAGAAGGGATTTTAAATCACTAACAGTAATAGAGGTAGAAAAAGGAGACTGCTCAATATTTGCTTGAGCAGATGAACTATTGGTGGTGTATAAATACTAATGTTATTGGTGTCAATGTGCAAGTGTACACAACAAGTAATAAAGTGATGAGTATTCAAGATTGTCTCCACAGGGATTGATGTTATCAGATTTGCTACAGCAATATTACCAGTGCAGATTTTGTGCTAAAGTAAAATAAAACAATTGGTGAAACTATTATACTAATTAAAATAAAAGCGCAATAAATAAAATGCAACAAAATAAATTATCACGTCAATCTCAAAGATAAAATCAATGGGAATATAAAGTAGTTGAGTGAATAAACTCTCCTAATGGTCTTGACTATTTTCTAAGGGTTAGATCGGTTGCTGCGGTATCTGCTACAGCACTAGGCAGAATCCTTATGCATCCTCAACCGTCGCATGTTGGATATCTTATATCTATATGCAACCTAACAGTGATCAATTGTTATGCCAACATATGATATATCATTACACGCTTAAGTTCTATTTACCCTACAAGGTGAATCCCTATGTCTAGTTCATCACTAATCTTAAATCAAGTATGGCCCTTTTGGGACTCAAGTTAAAACTCAATCCGGGAAACTCAATTTAAGATTAAGTATTGTTCTGATATGTTCCACTAAGATAGGTCATTTTGTTGCTCTCTCCTAACTTGTATCATTAAATGAGTGATCAACCGAAATAATGAATAAAATAAATACTATCAAAATAAACTGCTACAGCAAACATGTAGCAACACATATATTCAGTCAATAAACCACCAAGATTGTTTATCACTCAACCAAAAATAAATTTAGTTCATGGTTTGTAAAAGAAACATAAATAACAAAGTTTCGGCCATGAAACACATCCCAATGAATAAATAGTAAACAAGAAAAACAAGAGAAGAATAAGAAGGACTGAGTTCTTGATTCATTTCTGCAGATTCTCCTCTTATGTAGCCCTCAATATCTCTCTTGATCTTGTTTTTCTTTTGTTTCTTTGTGTTTTTCTCCTTGGGTGACGACCCCCTCTTTTCCTTATGATGTGTGCTTATTTTATAGTTGAAAATTAGGGTAAACGGAACCCTAGGGCATGCATAAGTCAGATTAGGAAACTGCAGATCGCAATTCTGCAGTTTTCCCGCACGAAATTTTCTATGTCGTTGTTCCAGGATTGCTACAGCAATGGCTACAACAATGGTTGCTACAACAACGGCTACAGCAACTGCACTGTTCCAAATTTGTTTCAATTCTTTTATAGCCATGTTCTTCCTCCTTTTTGCCGGCCTATTGCATCAGCATTCCTTCCATGAATTATAAGCTTCTGGAAACCTACAATTATGCACACAATTTGAGCACAAATTACTTTAAATCAAACAAAACTTATTAAGACTGACTAAAATGATTATTTATGCAAAATGTAACAAAAATGCAATAGAAACACATAATTTACTCTCTAAGTAGTATTGATTTAAGCTTAAAAGTGTCATGATAACTCTCATTTCATAGAGTTATCAACTATCATTAGCAGCTGCAGCAGAAAGTGGGTTACTCTTAAGAGGTGCATCCTTAGGGACAAGTTGTTTGCCTTTAATAGGACAATCTTTTTCATAATGGCCTACCCCAATTTTCTGACAAGATCTACAACGCCTCGTTGGACAATCAAGTAAAATGTGACCAGGTTCACGACAATATTTGCATATCTTCTTTGAGTTATGACTGGGTTTAAATTGATGAGTTGCCAAAGTTATATCCATAGGAGGAGATTGTAAGCTAGCTTGACGAGTTTCTTTTGAGATAAGCTGATCAATAGCGTGATCAAGACTTGGCAACGGAGTCTGATGAAGCAAAGCTGCTCGAGTGGGCTTGAACTTATTATGTAGTGCCATGAGAAATTGTATTAATCATTGACGATCCCGGTAGCTTGAGAATTTTTCTGCATTTGTAGGATCATTCCATTCAGGTTCAAAAAGTGCCAGTTGATCCCGAAGGAATTGCATACGAGAGTGAAAATCATCAATTGATTGTCTAGGTTCTTGTCTAAGTTGATATAGAGTCTGCAACAGTTGATAATGATGTGAAAGATCTGATGTAGTATAATGATGAGCAAGAAAATCCCAAAGTGATTTGGCTGTATCAAACCGTCCAAACTGGAGATGAATAGATGGTTGGGATGTGTTGTAGAACCATGTGATTATTTGATGATTTTTGTTATCTCATTCCTCAAGACGATCAACAAATTTTTCAGCATCCCCGTCTTCTTTCTGGACTGGTTGAACAATGGTTCCAGTAATATAGCGCCACAATCTGCGACCTTTAAGAAAACTGCACATTGCTTGAGCCCAAAGAACATAATTATGTCCATCAAGTATAATATGAATAGGCTGTGAAACATCAGATTTTTCCATCCCAAAAGAAACTAAGCAATAAAGAAGATAATAAATAAAGTCGAACCAACCAGCCAAAACCAAGGTAGAATCCAACCAAGGCAAAGCCAAATCAATGAAAAGAGATTATGGCCGAATGTGGTTGCACAATTCACGATGGCTGAAGTTAGACCAAAAAGGTGTCAAAGTCTTGGGCGGTGCAAAACCATGGGGAGAATGTCAAAGTCTTGGGCGGTGCCAAACCATGAAAAATCCACCTAAATTAAAGTCCAAGTAGATGCAGCCCAAGGAAAGAAAAAAAAGGGAAACTTTGACAAAGAAGAAAGAGGAAGAAAAACATGTGTCGTCCAAAGAAAACAAGAAAAAAATATTAAAATAATAGCCAATTTTGGCTATATAAAGGAAGCCTCCCATTTTGGTTTCTGCATTTAATTTGTGAGAGAATAACAAGGAGAGGGCTTGAGAGATTTTAAGAGTTTAAAATTATAAAGCTCTTATGAGTCTAGTGAGTGAGAGTTTTGGGTGTATTGAGGTTTTGGGTAGTGAGCCAAAATACCACAATACTTATAACTCATTTTTCACTAGTAAAATATTTTCCTTCTGTTTTCGCCCGTGGACGTAGGCTAAAAGCCGAACCATGTAATTTCTGGTGTCCTCTATTGTGCTTGTTCTTTATTTTCTTTCAATTTCATTTTAGCCGTGTGTCTGCTTTACCCACCAATTTCCTAACAGTGGTATCAGAGCTATTGGTTGTATTTTTGGAGTCGGGTACTATTCACGTATACGGCATTGTTCACGTATACAATATTATTCACATATACGGTACTATTTATGTGAAACTGTGATAGCGATCCTAGTATTGGCGGTGCAAAGCAAGGAATAGTGGTGTGAATAAAGCAACTATGTGGTTTTGTACATGTCTAGAAAAGTTCTGTCACAAAGGCGATAAGAGCTTAAGAAGTCTAGGTTTTACGTGGGACCATTGTAACCCCTCTAGTCTTTCTTGAGAACTTTCCTGGTGTTCATTCTCACATATACTCACAACTATTCAAGGTGGTACACTAGCTTATGTGCGGTATTTATCAACAAAATGGCGGCAAAGTATGAAATTGAGAAATTTAACGGAAATAATTTTTCGTTGTGGAAAATAGAGATGAAAGCTGTATTGAAGAAAAATAATGGCTTGACAGTAATTGGAGAAAGGCCCGTGGAGATAAGTGATGACAAGTGGAACAAGATAGATGGAAACACTATTTCTGATCTACACTTGGCACTTGCAGTCAGAGTATTATCCAGTGTGGCAGAGACAAATACAGCGAAAGAAATATAGGATACTCTCACAAAATTGTACAAGGCCAAGTCACTACACAACAAAATCTTCTTGAAGAGGAAACTCTATACTCTTCGAATGGCAGAATCTGCAATGGTGACTGACCACATCAACACCTTGAAGACTCTATTTTCACAACTCACAACGTTGGGTCATAATATATAGGAAAATGAACGTGCAGAACTTTTACTTCAAAGTCTACCAGATTCGTATGATCAACTCATCATCAACCTGACGAACAATAATCTAGCGGACAATCTAGTTTTCGACGATGTTGCAGCCTCTATATTAAATGAGGAGAGCAGGAGGAAAAATAAAGAAAACAGACAAGCAAGTTCACAGCAAGCGGATGCGCTATCGGTGACGAGAGGGAGATCAACAGAACGTGGCCCCAGTGCGAGTCACAATCATG
This sequence comes from Citrus medica, assembly GCA_002013955.2. Lineage (NCBI taxonomy): Eukaryota > Viridiplantae > Streptophyta > Magnoliopsida > Sapindales > Rutaceae > Citrus > Citrus medica. The sequence goes on along the minus strand of MKYO02010342.1, from coordinate 207,253 downwards.
GTAGATCAAAATCTAAAAGTAAAAAGAATATTAAATGCTCCAATTGTGGCAGGAAAGGGCACGTCAAGAAAGAGTGCTGGAGTAACTAAAAGAGAAAAGAGGGCAAAGAACCTGAGTTATCAAATGCTTAAGGTTGTGTAGCAAGTACCTCGGATGACGGCGAAATTCTCTACAATGAGGCAACAACTGTTTTAGAAGGCAGAAAACGACTATATGATGTCTAGCTTATAGACTTAGGAACTACATGGCACATGACCTCTCAAAGAGAATGGTTTCACACATATGAACCTATCTTAGGAGGATCTGTATATATGGGTAATGATCATTCATTGGAGATCGATGGTATTGGTATTATCAAAATAAAAATGTTTGATGGTACAATCACACAATTGGGGAGATACAACATGTCAACGTATCAAAATAAAAATGTTTGATGGTACAATCACACAATTGGGGAGATACAATATATCAACAGCCTGAAGAAAAATTTATTGTCTTTGGGACAAATAGACAGTCATGGGTGCAAAACTCATGTGGAGAATAGAATGATGAAGATTGTTAAAGGAGCGCTTGTATTGATGAAGGCAGAAAAGATCAGTGTTAATCTATTCATGATTAAAGGAGAAACACTACAAGAGGTTGATGTGTGTGTCGCATCAAATGGAGAAGAGTCAACGATGATGTGGCATCTCAAACTTAGTCACATGTCAGAACAATGTTTGAAGATTCTTTATGAGCGAAAATTACTTCCAGTGCTCAAATTGGTAAGTTTACCATTTTGCGAGCATTGTGTTACAAGCAATATAGATTAAAGTTCAGTAGATCTATTGCTAGAAGTAAATGCATTTTAAACTTGATTTATTCTGATGTTTGAGAATCACCGGATATATCCATAGGAGGTGCAAAGTACATGGTGACTTTCATTGATGATTATTCCAGAAGATGTTGGGTGTATCCAATTAAGAAAATTTCCAATGTTTAAAGAATACAAAACGCGAACTTGAATATGGTATAAAGATCAAGTGCTTGAGAATAGATAATGGTGGAGAGTATACAAATGGCGATTTTCTTGCTTTCTGTAAGAAAAAAGGTATTTAGAGGCAGTTCACGGTGGCATACACTCCTCAACAAAATGGAGTGGTAGAGCGGATGAATAGAAATCTTACAGAACAAATAAGAGCTATGTTGATGACTGTTGGTCTACCCAATTCATTTTGGGGAGACGCAGTCAAAACTGCCTGTTATATAGTAAATCGATCGTCATCTACAGCTATTGGGCTGAAGACAGCGATGGAGATGTGGAATGGAAAGCCAGCTGATTGTTCCTACCTACATGCATTTGGATGTCCTGTGTACGTGATGTAAAATGCCTAAGAAAGAACAAAGCTGGATCCAAAATCTAGAAGATGTATCTTCTTGGGGTATGCTGATGGAGTAAAGGGGTATCATATGTGGGACCCCACTGCCCACAAGATCGTCATCAATAGAGATGTTATCTTTATAGAAGATCAACTGTAAATGAGAGATGAGGATGATAGCAGTGTAAAAGAAAAGTCAGAGACTATACCGATATATGTGGAAAATAATCCAGAAGATTCAGATTCTTCTAAAGCAGCACCAGAACACGAGGAATAAGAACCAGTCGAGTCCGAGGCTCCAGAAGTTCGTCGGTCAACTCGTGAGAGACGACCGCCAACGTGGCACTCGGAGTATGTTACAGAAATCAACATTGCATACTGTCTTCTAACAGAGGATGGAGAGCCTTCAACTTTCCATGAAACTTTAAACAACTCAGATGTTGCTTTGTGGATGATAGTAATGCAGAAAGGAATTGAGGCTCTACACAAGAACAAGACATGGGAACTTGTATCACTACTACATGGAAGAAAAGTCATTGGAAACAAATGGGTCTACAAGATCAAGCATGATGGCAATAACCAACAAGATCAAGCATGATGGCAATAACCAAGTGGAGCAGTATCGTGCAAGATTGGTGGTGAAAGGATATGCTCAGAAAGAAGGTATTGATTTCAACGAGATATTTTCTCCGGTGGTTCAACTCACAACAGTTAGAGTAGTTTTGACGATGTGTGCTATATTTGACTTACATCTTGAGCAATTAAATGTGAAAACTACATTTCTTCATGGAGAACTTGAAGAAAAAATACATATCCTCCAACCAGAAAGTTTTGCAGAAATAGGAAAGAAAAACTTGGTTTGCAGGTTGAACAAATCTCTATACGGTCTCAAACAGGCACCGATGTGTTAGTATACGAGATTTGATTCTTTCATCATGAGCCTTGGATACAGCAGACTCAGTTTAGACCATTATGCATATTGCAAAAGGTTTGCACATAATGATTTCATTATTTTATTGTTGTATGTGGATGACATGTTGGTAGCAGGCCCCAACAAAGATCGAATCCAAGAATTAAAGGCACAGTTGGCTAGGGAGATTGAAATGAAGGACTTGGGACCAACAAACAAGATTCTACGGATGTTAAATGCTTTAACTGTGGCAAGAAAGGGCACGTCAAGAAAGAGTGCTAGAGTAACCAAAAGAGAAAAGAGGGCAAAGAACCTGAGCCATCAAATGCTCAGGGTTGTGTAGCAAGTACCTCGGATGATGGTGAAATTCTCTACAGCGATGCAACAACTATTTTAGAAGGCAGAAAACGACTATCTGATGTCTGGCTTATTGACTTAGGAGCTACCTGACACATGACCTCTCGAAGAGAATGATTTCACACATATGAACCTATCTCAGGAGGATCTGTATATATAGGTAATGATCATGCCTTGGAGATCGCTGGTATTGGTACTATCAAAATAAAAATGTTTGATGGTACAATTCACATAATTGGGGAGATACAACATGTCAACGGCCTGAAGAAAAATTTATTATCTTTAGGACAAATAGACAGTCATGGGTGCAAAACTCATGTGGAGAATATAATTATGAAGATTGTTAAAGGAGTGCTTGTATTCATGAAAGCAGAAAAGATCGGTGTTAATCTATTCATGATTAAAGGAGAAACACTACAGGAAGCTGATGCGTGTGTCGCATCAAATGGAGAAGAGTCAACGATGATGTGGCATCTCAAACTTAGTCACATGTCAGAACAATGTTTGAAGATTCTCTCTAAGCGAAAATTACTTCCAGGGTTACTACATTTCTTCATGGAGAACTTGAAGAAAAAATACATATCCTCCAACCAGAAAGTTTTGCAGAAATAGGAAAGAAAAACTTGGTTTGCAGGTTGAACAAATCTCTATACGGTCTCAAACAGGCACCGATGTGTTAGTATACGAGATTTGATTCTTTCATCATGAGCCTTGGATACAGCAGACTCAGTTTAGACCATTATGCATATTGCAAAAGGTTTGCACATAATGATTTCATTATTTTATTGTTGTATGTGGATGACATGTTGGTAGCAGGCCCCAACAAAGATCGAATCCAAGAATTAAAGGCACAGTTGGCTAGGGAGATTGAAATGAAGGACTTGGGACCAACAAACAAGATTCTACGGATGTTAAATGCTTTAACTGTGGCAAGAAAGGGCACGTCAAGAAAGAGTGCTAGAGTAACCAAAAGAGAAAAGAGGGCAAAGAACCTGAGCCATCAAATGCTCAGGGTTGTGTAGCAAGTACCTCGGATGATGGTGAAATTCTCTACAGCGATGCAACAACTATTTTAGAAGGCAGAAAACGACTATCTGATGTCTGGCTTATTGACTTAGGAGCTACCTGACACATGACCTCTCGAAGAGAATGATTTCACACATATGAACCTATCTCAGGAGGATCTGTATATATAGGTAATGATCATGCCTTGGAGATCGCTGGTATTGGTACTATCAAAATAAAAATGTTTGATGGTACAATTCACATAATTGGGGAGATACAACATGTCAACGGCCTGAAGAAAAATTTATTATCTTTAGGACAAATAGACAGTCATGGGTGCAAAACTCATGTGGAGAATATAATTATGAAGATTGTTAAAGGAGTGCTTGTATTCATGAAAGCAGAAAAGATCGGTGTTAATCTATTCATGATTAAAGGAGAAACACTACAGGAAGCTGATGCGTGTGTCGCATCAAATGGAGAAGAGTCAACGATGATGTGGCATCTCAAACTTAGTCACATGTCAGAACAATGTTTGAAGATTCTCTCTAAGCGAAAATTACTTCCAGGGTTCAAATTGGTAAGTTTACCATTTTGCGAGCATTGTGTTACAAGTAAGCAGCATAGATTAAAATTCAGTAGATCTATTGCTAGAAGTAAATGCATTCTAAACTTGATTCATTCTGATGTTTGAGAATCACCGGATATATCCATAGGAGGTGCAAAGTACATGGTGACTTTCATTGATGATTATTCCAGAAGATGTTGGGTGTATCAAATTAAGAAAAAATCAGATGTATTTCCAATGTTTAAAGAATACAAAGCGCGGGTGGAACTTGAATATGGTATAAAGATCAAGTGCTTGAGGATAGATAATGGTGGAGACTATACAAATGGCGAGTTTCTTGTTTTCTGTAAGCAATAAGGTATTTAGAGGCAGTTCACGGTGGCATACACTGCTCAATAAAATGGAGTGGCAGAGTGGATGAATAGAACTCTTACAGAACGGATAAGAGCTATGTTGATGACTGTTGGTCTACTCAATTCATTTTGGGGAGAAGCAGTCAAAACTGCTTGTTATATAGTAAATCAATCGCCATCTACAGCTATTGGGCTGAAGACAGCGATGGAGATGTGGACTGGAAAGCCAGCTGATTATTCCAACCTACATGCATTTGGATGTCCTGTGTACGTGATGTACAATGCCCAAGAAAGAACAAAACTGGATCCAAAATATAGAAGATGTATCTTCTTGGGGTATGCTGATGGAGTAAAGGGGTATCGTCTGTGGGACCCCACTGCCCACAAGATCGTCATCAGCAGAGATGTTATCTTTATAGAAGATCAATTGTAAATGAGAGATGAGGATGATAACAGTGTAAAAGAAAAGTCAGAGACTATACCGGTATATGTGGAAAATAATCCAAAAGATTCAGATCCTTTTGAAGCAGCACCAGAACACGAGGAATAAGAACCAGTCGAGTCTGAGGCTCCAGAAGTTCGTCAGTTAACTCGTGAGAGACGACCGCCAACGTGGCACTCGGAGTATGTTACAGAAATCAACGTTGCATACTGTCTTCTAACAGAGGATGGAGAGCCTTCAACTTTCCATGACATGTTGGCTAGGACATGTTGGTAGCAGGCCCCAACAAAGATCGAATCCAAGAATTAAAGGCACAGTTGGCTAGGGAGTTTGAAATGAAGGACTTGAGACCAACAAATAAGATTCTAGGGATGTAAATTCACCGAAACAGAAATAACAGGAAGATTTGGCTTTCACAGAAGAAAATTTAGCGGCACTTCAACATGCAAGATTGTAAGTCAATTTCTACTCCACTTCCTGTTAATTTCAAGTTATTCTCAAGTATATGTCCCAGCAATGAAGCAGAGAGGAAGGAGATGTCTCGAGTACCGTATGCATCAACAGTGGGAAGTTTGATGTTCGCTATGATATGTACTAGACCGGACATTGCACAAGCAGTGGGAGCAGTCAGTCGATACATGGCGAATCCTGGTGGAGAGCATTGGATAGCTGTGAAGAGGATTCTGAGATACATCAGAGGAACCTTCGATGTTGCATTATGTTATGGAGGATCAGAGTTTACTGTCAAAGGCTATGTGGATTCGGATTTTGCAAGAGACATTGATAAAAGGAAATCAACTACTGACTATGTATTTACACTTGCGGGAGCAGTTGTAAGCTGGGTTTCGAAACTACAGACTGTTGTGGCCTTATCTACAACAGAAGCAGAGTACATGGTAGCTACACAAGCTTGCAAGGAAGCTATTTGGATACAAAGGTTATTGGAGGAGCTCGTGCACAAACAAGAGAAAATTTTTGTGTTTTGTGACAGTCAGAGTACCTTGCACATTGCAAGGAATCCAACCTTTCATTCCAGGACAAAGCACATAGGAGTCCAATATCACTTCGTTCGAGAAGTAGTGGAAGATGGAAGTGTGAATTTACAGAAAATCCATACGAAAGAAAACCTAGCAGATGTTTTGACCAAGCTGATAAATGCTGACAAGTTTATCTGTAGTAGATCCTCTTGTGGCCTAGCAGAAACGTAGACAACATGACTATGGCGAAGCAGAAAGGATGGTGTGGAGATTGATTGATTTTCAATCTAATCTCCAAGTGGGAGAATGTCAAAGTCTTGGGCGGTGCCAAACCATGGGGAGAATGTCAAAGTTTTGGGCGGTGCCAAACCATGAAAAATCCACCCAAATTAAAGTCCAAGTAGATGCCACCCAAGGAAAGAAAAAAAAAAGGGAAACTTTGACAAAGAAGAAAGAGGAAGAAAAATAAGTGCCGCCCAAAGAAAAAAAATATATAAAATAATAGCCAATTTTGGCTATATAAAGGAAGCCCCCCATTTTGGTTTCTGCATTCCATTTGTGAGAGAATAACAAGGAGAGGGCTTGAGAGATTTTAAGAGTTTAAAATTATAAAGCTCTTGTAAGTCTAGTGAGTGAGAGTTTTGCGTGTATTGGGATTTTGGGTAGTGAGACAAAATACCACAATACTTGTAACTCCTTTTTCACTAGTAAAATATTTTCTTTATGTTTTCGCCCGTAGACGTAGGCTAAAAGCCGAACCACGTAATTTCTTGTGTCCTCTATTGTGTTTGTTCTTTATTTTCTTCTAATTTTATTTTAGTCGCGTATCTGCTTCACCCACCAATTTCCTAACAAAAGGAACATGACAAGATAATTGTGGCTAAATTACCTTTAGCTCTGATACCATGAAAGAGAATATGAAGAATCTTATTATATATTCGATTATTCTATTTACAAAGAGAATGAGCCTATATATAGGCTTTACATGAAGCTCCAATAAGAAACTAAATAAATACAAATATAGCAGGTATAAATTATGGGATATACAGAATCGTAATATATAGAATCATGATCTTGAAATTTAATAAAAAGTGATCAGAATCATAATCTTGAGAATTAATGGAGAGTGATTTTTTCTTAACAATAATAATGTACCATTAAAATTTACGTGCATATTATTTCCTATTTTTAACAAGTACCAATAATAATATTATTAAAAAATCATTAAAAAAAACTCATCGCACTAAAGGTCCAAATCAATAAATGCTAAGGTACTTTTTTTTTTCATTTAATACAAAATGAATGAGAATTAGTCGTTTGGTTTCGCACCAATTGCAAGAAAAAGATTTTAACACACGTTTTAGGATCAATTCCTGTACTCAGCACGAGGTCAAAAAGATTTTGCCATTTTTCCTAACGTACGATGTTATTTGTCGTTTCTTTTATAGCACTGAACAACTATAAATGATAAGTGTCTGATACAAAACTTCTATCAAATTCACTGCATAATACGCAAGTGTAAGGAAGGACTCAAGACTCGGGAAGAAAGAGAGCAGATTAATCATGCTTCAAATGCAGTGTTTAAGCATCTCATCATCAAAATTCAATCCTTTGCAACAGCCTCGTATTCTCAAATTTTCACCTTGCCAGATTAGTAATTATTCAATACCTTCAATTTTTTTAATTATTGTTTTTTAATTAACCTCCAGGTTGCTATAAAACAATCGGATCGCCGTTGACACAAAGACATGACGTGGTAAACAGAAATCCAGGCAACAAGTCCTCAATCAAATGCTCCTCCCAAAGTTCATTTCATTTAACAAATCAAAACAAAATTGCACTCAATAACGAAGGTATAATTAACAACAGAATTTATCGGAAACTATTGAACAAACACGGAGCCCCTTTGGCGTTACAAGGGATTATGCATTACAATCCGACGACGATAGTCCAGCACTTGCCCGTGCAGCTCCGAGCATTCTGGAGGTTTTCAAGAAGAAGTTGAACGCAATCAGCCATTTAACTCGTTACTACGCCCAAATTAACATCGTAAGTTGCTTCTATAAATTCATAACAAGTATGTTAATTTAAGGGAAACATGCAAAGCAGACTCCCCGAAACATGCAGATAGCCCAAAGAGTTTTTGTTTTTTTTTTTTTGAGAAGTGGTCACAAAGACAGACTCTTGTTTTGGACAAATTTTAAGAGTCCATGTTACCATATCTAAACGAAAAGTCTTTGTAATCATTTAGTCAAATTAAGAGTGTCACTGTCCCTTCTCCTTAATAAAACGATGTGAAGATTTGTCGATTAATTGACAGATCTGAATTTCTAATTTTGTACGTTCTGCAGATTGTATCGGTAACATCAGTTTGTTTTCTTCCACTTCAAAGCCTTTCTCAGGTCACTCCCACATTTCTCATAGGAGTATTAAAGGTAAATGATATTATTTCTTAATAAATACAATTACGATTATAATATTATTATTTATTTGATTAACATTAATTCATCTTTGTGATTTCAGGCTGTAGTACCACAAATGTTGATGAACATTTCTCTATGTTCCTTAAACCAGATTTGTGATGTTGAAATAGACAAGGTAAATATATATACACATATAGGCAAATTATAATATATATACATTGCAAATACATTTATAACATTGCAAAAGTCAGTCGCAATATAAAAGATCATTTAGAATGTTGCAAACTGAAATTTGTCACAATAGAGTAGACCACTCTATACACACAGAGACACAGACACGTTATTTTCACATTTAATGCTGCTAATAAATCAACTGAACAATGATGAAGATTAACAAACCGTATCTGCCACTTGCTTCCGGGGAATTGTCAATGGGAACTGGAATTTCAATTTGTGCAGGGTCAGCACTATTGGTAAGCATGCAACTGCAAACAAAAGCTTTTACAATTTAATTTCTAATAATATTTATTTGTTAAATAAAATTAATTTTATGACCTTTACAATTTAAATTCATTGACCTCCAATTTAATTACAGAGTCTGGCTTTGGCCTTTATGTCTGGATCTCCAGCTGTTCTTTGGGCAGTAATTGCGTGGGGTTTAACAGGAGCAGCTTATTCCGTCCCAGTGAGTGGCCTAATTCCATACAACATAATTAATTTGACAAAACATAATATTAATTAATATAAGGTCCAGATTAATTAATCATCTAGCTAATTGGTTGTTGTTAATTAATCTTTTGGCTTCAGCTTCCCTTTCTTAGATGGAAGTCACATACATTTATGGCTCCATTCACTCTCGTGATTCTTATGCGACTTATACTTCAAATACCTTTCTTCATGCACAGCCAGGTAGATAAATATTTACTTATAAAATTTCTTCAAATTAATCAACAACTTCGTGTTTTTAAAAATTTGTTGTAATTTTGTTGACGAATTGACTTAATTTTGGTACATATATGCAGACATACCTGCTTGGCAAACCTTTCGTAATGATCGGATCATTTATTTTTGCAACTGCTATTATGTCCATCTACGCATTTGTAAATGGACTTCTCAAGGTAATAACTTAATTTAATTTACATACCCAAAAGTAAAATCTTGTGAAATCAAATTGAATTTGTACATGATAATTTATATTATATACTTTCTAATTTTCTTTTTTTTTATGTGATTTTTTTTTCATAATAGGATTTGCCTGATCTTGAAGGAGACAAAGCATTTGGCATGCAAACACTGTGTGTCCTTTTGGGCAAAGAAAAAGTTAGTATAAATATAACTTTGATATAATATTTTAATTATTTCCATCAATCTCAAATTAATAAATAAATCATATATAATAATAATAATAATAATAATAATAATAATAATAATAATAATATTATTATTATTATTATTATTATTTTAATTATTCATTTATTTATTATTTTGTAAAAGGTACTTCCACTTTGCGTAAATATGATGTTACTGGGTTACGGAGGTGCTGTAGTTGCTGGGGCAACTTCAAATTTGATGATAAGCAAGCTTGTCACCGTAGGATTTTTAACCTTCTATAATTAATGTGTGCTTAAATGTGACAATCTCAATCATCCATAATTAATGTTTTTTTTTTCCATTTCTTTCAGATAATTGGGCACATCACACTTGCTCTCATGATGTGGCTTCGATCTCGAAAAGTTGATCTTGATAATTTTGATTCACAGTTTGGTTTTTACATGTTCCTTTGGCAGGCAAGTGATTATATTAATTCTCCATTTATTGTGAATATTAAGTCAAATCAAACGAATCTCCATTAATTGATTCTCGTGTGATTTAACTACTCTAATTCTTAAGTGATTTAACTATTCTAACATAAATTAAATTTTGTTGCATTTTGCAGTTAAACTATGTTGAATATATCCTTATCCATTTTCTACGCTGAGAAGGAAAGAACCGTTCAAATTCATATAAGAGGCAGTATTTCGAGATACTATATTCCCTACTTACAGTGATTATTTTGTTATGTGTGTTTGATTATATTACAGTAAATGTTCACATTTTAGTAAGGAATAGGGTGTGCCAATTGCTACTTCTATTGCAGAGAGGACATTTTCGACGATGAAAATTTTGAAGAATCAGTAATAAAATTGAATAGGAGATCGGTTAAATTACAATTTAGTTGTATGTATAGGGAAATGTTTTATGACTAATATTCACAATGAAGTTGTGACACAATATTTTCAAAATACGGAAAAGCCTAAAGCAAAATTGTAATGCTATATTAACGTTATGGTGGTTACACATGATATTGTTATTAGTAAATACGCTGAGGAGCCTCTTTTTCAATAAAAATTTTTATACTAAATCTTAGTCCTTAAATCATAATCAATCGAAAGGATGAAATTAATGTTGATATAAATTTCTTTTTAGAAGTAAAAATTAAAAAAACCGGGCTTTTTTTAATACTGTCTCCTTATTTCTATATTCTCTCCTAATATTCTCTCAAAAGTGTCTTCACAAGCAGCATATAAAGAAGAAAAGAAATGTGTTGTATCATAAGTAAACAATAAGGAACCAACAAGTACGTAGATCAACTGGTATGAGGTTGTTCTAACTTATCCAACGTCCTCGTTTGAGGCTTGAGAATGCGTTAAATACTTGTTGGAAGAGTTTTGCCGCCCTAGTGGTCCAACCTGGCTCGAATTTGGATTAGTCGGGGCCCAATATGGTCTTCGGATACCAGATCGTTTAATACACCGAAAAAAAAGTAAACAATAAGGAAATTAAAATGTAAAGGGAAAATATCCACCGTCCACCCATTTTTTTCTAACTTTTTCAAAAATACACAATTCTTTCTTTTTTTTGCTGGAATTCATCTAAAGTTGCATTTTGTTTCATTTTTTCACTTCCGTTTGGAATCCATTAAGAAAAGTAACGGAAACTTAAGAAAATGACCATTTTACCCCCCAAAACTAAAATTACAATTTCACCTAAAAAAATGCCAAAAATACAATAAGATTTAATCTTGTAGCCGTCATCTCCCAATAGCTATAATTTGGGGCATATAAAACGAAAATCAGCATGCATGAAGAAGTCATTCAACCATGCAAGTTGCTCCAAACCAGCCATATAAACATCCTCATACAACCAACCATATAAACCTTCTCATAATCCATAACACATCATTCAAACTCAAGACCTGCTCAACCATCATCCACACATCACCTGATTAACCATTCATTGCAAGTTTTGGCAATGGTTTACTACTGAAGCTCTCATATACCCTAGTAGTAGTGATCAAATGGTAGATAATCAAAGTTTGGAGCCAAATGCAGTAAACTTTGGAGCTGATGGGATGGTGAAAATAAAGAAAAGGCTTAGGCTTATTGAAGAGAAGCTTAAATATGTAATAATACTGCTAGTCTGTCTCTGTGCAATTGTGTTTATTAAAATATAATGTATCCTATAAAACATGTATTAATGAAATAAAAGCTTAATTATGACAGTCCTAGTATCTATCTTTGCAATTGCATTTAAATACACCCTAAATAACATTTTGTTAACCACAATAATTGGAAAATATCATATCATATTTATCCAAAAATACAGCCAAAATAACCATTAATCATATCATCAAAATACATCCTAAATGACCATTGCCAGCCACATAATTATCCAAAATATCGCCAAAATAATAACTAAAATGGCTAGTTAACAAGTTTAGTTTGTTCCCATTACAAAGAACCTGTGATAATTGAAGCTTGAGATGGATTTTGGGATTGGTTCAGTCCTGGACTTGATTGTCTTTCCTTGATTCCAGCACCTCGAAGAGCCCTTTTTTTCCTTGTTCCAACACCTCGAAGAGCCCTTCTTTTCCTTGTTCCAGCATTGGAACTTTGGCCTAGGCCACTAAGTATCTAAATTATATATTATGTTAGTTTAAGAACTTTAACAAAAAATAAAAAAATATACAAATATTCAACTAAGATAACACCTTTCTTGCTGTTTTGGACCAATTGGCTTTACTACTGACGCCTATAAAAGATGTTGATTTATAAACCAATTTTATATTAAACATAAAACAAACTATGAAGGCACAAAAAATGAAACATAAGTGCAAGTAGCACCTGTTTTCTACTCCTTATTGCCCGCTGTGAAGCATTTAATGGCTGACTTGATGTTGTTAATGCTTAGATATAATAAAAATGGTAAACATATAATAAAAATGATAAACATAATAAATAATAATAATAATCATATATTAAATATACCTGAAAATAATTGCTCCTCGCTCTATTTGCCCTTGCAACAGATGGCCTCAACGAATAGGATCTCACATTGTGATTAGCACCACCACAAAATGAGCAAATGACAAAAAAATTTCTTTTCTCTTTCTGAGACTCATTTGCTGCTCTTTTTCTATTTTTTTGAGCCTTCCAATCTTTTTTCAGTAATTGGTGGGTCAATCAACGGTCTTTCTGTATGCTCCCATGTACACTGATATGGAAGGAGGCTGAACATCACTGAATATGTGCTAAGGTAAGCATGTCTACTAAAATAGGTTGGAACATACTCCTAAACATCATGTCTTGCATATCCCATGGTAGCCATAGCATGTGGACATGGGAGGCCGGAAATTTCCTAATAACCACAATCACATGTTCTAGATTCTAGCTTCACAACAAACCTTCTAGGTGGATTATAGGCTGTATCCATGACTTGAAAATTAAGATCACCATAAGCTTGTACAATCATTTTCTGTGCAATCTTATTTTTTTTTGTCCAACTCTTTCAAAACCTTAGGGGTTGGCTGTTTTTTCCAAGTGGTTGCCTCATTTCTTCTTTTTGTAAACCGTTTCATAAGTCTACACCTTATTTCTTCAAGCATTGTTAAGCAAGGTCGATCTCGGTAAGGTAATATCCAGCTGTTGAAGCACTCTGAGGCATTGTTATTGGTACCATCTACCATGCAATTTCTGTTATATGTGTGCATCGACCAATTATAACTATGGAGTTCTCGTTCCAACCACTCAAATGCAACTTCTTTTTCAGCCTTGATCTCTGCCATGGCCTCATCAAAATCATGCTTGTTACTGCTCTTGGCAACTTTCCAAAAAAACTATTTCAACTGTGCACCAGCAAACGACTTGGAAAAATCAGTATAAACATGCCTAGAACACACCCTATGATAGGCAGTGGGCCATATGTTTGAAATTGCATGAATCAGCCCTTTTTGTTTATCACTAATGAAAGTGACCTACCTTCCATCATCCAAATAACTATTCAAGTTCTCCATAAACCATTCTCATGTCTCTGCATTCTCAATCTCACAAACACATAGTGCTAAGAGAACAATCACATTATTACCATCCATGCCAACAGAGGTTAACAACACTCCACCGTACTTACCTTTCAAGTGACATCCATCTACTCCAATAAAAGGTATACAACCATTAAGATATGCATTTTTTTTATGCTGGAAAAGTAACAAAAAACCTCTGGAATAATACCTTATTAGGAATAGAAATAACATCACATAACACCATGCATAGTGCTCCTGGATTAGCTTTATGAATGGCAACAGCGTAGTCAAATAATTTTTTATATCCCCTCAAATGGTTCCTAAATACCTCAAGTCTTGCCTTTGCCCTAGCCCTATACAGTGTCATCTTCCTAATCTTTAAACCATAAGTCTCTTGCACATGATTCTTCAAAATATCAATATTGACATTAGGGTCAACAGCAACCTGACCCTTTATTTTCGAAGCAATCCAAGCAGAGGTAACTTTCACTGTCTTGTTAGTAAGCCTACACTCGTGTTTTTTGTTGTATTCTTGTAATATAAAACCAATCCCATCATTCAGTTTTGCACCAGACACGTACCATGGACAATCAACTTCTTTACAGGTACCTACGAATCGTCTTGGCTCACTATATACTGTTTTAATGGCAAACCTTTTTCTAACCATCACCTCATGCAATATCTCCCTAAAATGACCAACATCTTTAAACACATGCCATATTTTAATCCTATGTTTCCCATTTGCACCTACTTTGTACTCACATTGTTGTAAGTAATTAGTTAATTAGACAGTGCCGAGCTCAACATCATCATCAAAATAATTAACTAGCCTTGTTATCTCTTTATTAGCATCAAACAGATTGTCATCTGAATCAGATTCCAAGTCACTACTTTAAGCCCTCTCATGATCCCTACTGTCATCACTACCCTCATCAACAATAGTAGGTGTAGCAGCACCATCAAATTTAGCTTCCACGAATTCCATATTAACATCATCTTTATCACTGTCAATCCTTCTGCCTGAATAGTCAGATAACAATGCATCCTCATCAAATTCATCAGCCCTAACAACAACTTGTTCCCCAACAATAGCTTGTCTCCTCCGGCAACAGCTTCTCCCCCAACAGAAGCATTTCCCTCAGCAGATTCATTCAACTGAGTAATCAATTCTTCAGGCAACACAACTCCTAAGTTCGTTAATAATGCTTGCAGTAAGGAGGAATCTTGAAACTGAGGGTGAAGAATTGGTACAACTTCAATAGTTAAAGAATTGACACCTAAAATCTAATGAATTCTATGCAAAAAGTAGAGCCCAAAATTTAAATCCAGCGCAACTTTCATCTTATTCTCCGGATTCGTAACATTCAACATAATTTTTGAAGTGGAGTCTAATCCATATGGACTCGTAATGTTTACAGCAGCCTCCTTTATCTTTGCAACAGTACAGTCAGGTTCAAGCAACCCTAAATTATACTTCATGCCTCGATAGGATATCACTAACTCTAGATATGGCATCTTGAATGTCCAAAAGAAACAAACAGATTCACCAAAACGTACTTAAATACATTGATGAGGCGTAAATGCAAGTATATGAAGGAAATAAAACCAAACAATTAAGTTATCTTCTTATTATATTCCAACAGTCATTATTCCTTCAATTAATAACGTATTATTAATATATTTCAGGCTAGAAACTTAGAGGGAAGGCATTGAAACAAACATCCTAGAGGACTTATCTTTAAGAGATTCAAATTTCGCATGCATATGACAAACCTTCACCAAGGGGGCTCGAAGATATGGATACATATTGATAAAAATTTTCAAAAAATCACGACCCATAATGTGGCAACTAAAAATTTTCAAAAACCCCAAATTTTGTAAACTATAGGCACAAATACATGAGTACGCAAGGGATGAATATGCATTCAACCATGCTAGCAACAATCTTTCATGCATGTGCTTCTCACCACCCTTAAAACAACATATTACTTCTCAATTTATCATTACCAAAAAAAATATACTATAAATCAACTTAATCTATATTCTAGGGTTTCAAGCAACAACGATTAACAATGTTCTCGATACAAATCTTAAATAACATTA
The DNA here is from genome assembly GCA_002013955.2 of Citrus medica. Lineage (NCBI taxonomy): Eukaryota > Viridiplantae > Streptophyta > Magnoliopsida > Sapindales > Rutaceae > Citrus > Citrus medica. The sequence continues at coordinate 191,419 of MKYO02010342.1, read as the reverse complement.
TTTCATGTGAAAAATAAATGAAAATTAATAAATAAAACGAAACTTACTTGATACTAGCTTTAAACCCAGAAAACCTAAGTGTCGAGATTTCTAAACGGCTCACAACTTTCCTTAAAACCTCAAAATCTTTGATTTAACAAAATTTTTGATACTCAAGTGTAGTTTTTTGATGAAAATGGATGGAAATTGCAGAAAGAATGGCAGGAATTTGTTGGTTCTTCATGCAGGGTGGTGGTGGGTCACTCGTGAATAAACAATGGCTGTTCTCAATTGCTCTTCTCTAGACCACTTTGCCTTTTTCTTTTTTTTTCTCCAATTAAAGTTGTAAACAATGTCGTTTTGGGCTGCTCTACTGAAATGATCGATTTTCTCCTACGACATCAGTAATGTTATAATGGATTCCAAACGAAAGTGGAAAAATGCAACTTTAGGTGGATTCCAGAAAAAAAAAAAAGAATTGTGTATTTTTGGAAAAGTTGGAAAAAACAGGTGGACGGGGGATATTTTCCCAAAAGTAAATGCAGGGTACGAAAAAAAAAATCTGCGTGACTAGTCTGATCCGACCCGACAGGCCACTTTTGTTTGATGTGTTCGTGTTTCTTTTCCAAAAGGCCTTTTTAAAAAAAATGGGATAAAAAGAGGCCCAAGTTAGTAGCCCTTGAAAAAAAGCTAAAATTTAGGATTCAATCTTACTAATTAAAACTCCCACGAGGGCCTGAGGTGTTCGTTAAGCTAGGAAGGTACTAGGTTTCATTCAACTGCAGGTAAAGTTTCTTTTTATCCTCGTTGGTTGGATAAATTGGATATAGGTGGGGAGTTAGATAGACAGTTTGGATATCATAACATAGACATTTGGTTTGGTTCAGATAATAATAACCGAATAATTTAAAAATTGTGAACTGATTCGTTTGAACTGAACTGAATTTAAAAATCTCTATTGGTTCAGTGTTAAAATAATAGCATACATACATATACATATGTAGACACACATACAAATACAATAATATGTAATTATTATAAAATTATTTTTTGTATAATGCATGAATGGTTAGTGTTTTTTATTTGAATTGAACTAAAAAAAGATCAAATTTAGGTTCTGAAAAGAAATATTAAGTTTCTTAAACCAAATTGTAGTGATTGATCCATTCTAAAGCTTTACAAGATCAATGCTCCACCCCGAGATCTTTGTCAAGATCAACACAAGTTGCATATAACTTTGAAGATGAATCTTATCAATTCAAAGACTTGCTAGACTAACATAAACACTTAAGAATAAAATGAAAAACAAAAATGAAATTAGATCATAAGCATAATTCATAGAGAACACACAAGATTACTTTGGTTTAGTCTTTTGCAAGACTTACATCCATGAGTGAAACCCCCAAAACTAGTTTATTGATTGATTCAACGAAGAAAATACAAAAGCTCAAAGTTGAGATTACAGAGCTCAAGAACAACCTTTCTCTCTCAAATATCTTGGGTCATTCTATAATGTCGTAACTAAATTTACGACATTGATGCCATAATGGACGTGTACCGTTAGATTTAAATTAAAAATCTCAACCATTAATTCTAAATAAATAAGTAACCTGTTATCTAAGTATGAGGTAATTACTCTTTTTTGTTTAAGTTCCAAGTTACAAATTAGAAGAAATGATGTGATTTACAAGTTTTATACAACATTTACAAGTTAATGTTGATTTACAAGTTTTATGCAACAATAACAAGTTTTTGTTTTGTTTACAAGTTCTTCTTAACAATTTACAACTCCAACATTAATTTATCCATTTCCCCATCAACTTATTAGTTTTATGTGTGGTTTATAAATTTTTTGGTTCATTTCACCCTTAATGTTAATTTACAAGTTTTATGTCATTTTTCTAAGTTTTTATTTTTTTTACAAGTTCTTCTTGTAATTTACAACTTTAACAATAATTTACCACATTTTCCATGAATTTACTACTCTTATATATGGTTTACACATTATTTATTTCATTTCACACTTAATGTCAATTTCTAAGTTTTATATCATTTTTCTAAGTTTTTGTTTTGTTTATACTTTTTTCTTCTAATTTATAACTTCATCATTAATTTACCCATTTTCCCATCAATTTACTAGTTTTATGTGTGGTTTACAAATTTTTTGTTTCATTTCACACTTAATGTTAATTTACAAATTTTATGTCATTTTTCTAAGTTTTTATTTTGTTTACAAGTTCTTCTTGTAATTTACAACTTTAACATTAATTTACCCCATTTTCCATGAATTTACTACTCTTATGTATGGTTTACACATTATTTATTTCATTTCACACTTAATGTCAATTTCTAAGTTTTATATCATTTTTCTAAGTTTTTGTTTTGTTTATACTTTTTTCTTCTAATTTATAACTCCATCATTAATTTACCCATTTTCCCATCAATTTACTAGTTTTATATGTGGTTTATAAATTTTTTGTTTCATTTCACACTTAATGTTAATTTACAAGTTTTATTTCATTTTTCTAAGTCTTTGTTTTGTTTACAAGTTCTTCTTGTAATTTACAACTCCAACATTAATTTACCCATTTTTCCACCAATTTACTACTTTTATACGTGGTTTACAAATTTTTGTTTCATTTCACACTTAATGTCAATTTATAAGTTTTATGTCATTTTTTTTAATTTTTTGTTTTGTTTACACTTTTTTTTTCTAATTTACAACTCCATCATTAATTTACCTCTTTTTCCATCAATTTACTAGTTTTATGTGTGATTTATACATTTTTTGTTTCATTTCACACTTAATGTTAGTCTACAAGTTCTATGTCATTTTTCTAAGTTTTTGTTTTGTTTACAATTTTTTCTTATAATTTACAACTCCAACATTAATTTACGCCTTTTTCCATCTAGTTACTAGTTTTATGTGTGGTTTACACATTTTTTGTTTCATTTAACAGTTAAATGTTAATTTCTAAGTTTTATGTCATTTTTCTAAGTTTTTATTTTGTTTATACTTTTTCCTTCTAATTGGAAGTTTCTATCTTTATACATAAAAATAGATAGTATGGTAGAAAGATTCATATACTATCGAATCTCATAGGCTATTGCTGATTCTAGTCTGTTCGTTTCATTTAATACTAAGACATGAAATTGAAATTTTTTTCTTAAATCCTTGATAAGAACTAAGAAGTCAAGTTTCGTTCAAATTAATCACTTTGACTGACTGTTTTTACATACATTATAAGCAAAACACAGTAGGAACTAGAACAAACAGTGTAGTATTTACCTCTTTTTCCATCCATTTACTAGTTTTATGTATGATTTATACATTTTTTGTTTCATTTCACACTTAATGTTAATCTACAAGTTCTATGTCATTTTTCTAAGTTTTTGTGTTGTTTATATGTTCTTGTAATTTACAACTCCAACATTAATTTACTCATTTTTTCCATCAATGTACTAGTTTTATATGTGGTTTACAAATTTTTTGTTTCATTTCACACTTAATGTCAATTTACAAGTTTTATGACATTTTCTAAGGTTTTATTTTGTTTACAAGTTCTTCTTTCAATTTACAACTCTAACATCAGTTTCCCCCATTTTCCTTGAATTTATTACCCTTATAAGTGGTTTTCACATCATTTATTTCATTTCACGCTTAATGTCAATTTACAAGTTTTATGACATTTTCTAAGGTTTTATTTTGTTTACAAGTTCTTCTTTCAATTTACAACTCTAACATCAGTTTCCCCCATTTTCCTTGAATTTATTACCCTTATAAGTGGTTTTCACATCATTTATTTCATTTCACGCTTAATGTCAATTTACAAGTTTTATGACATTTTCTAAGGTTTTATTTTGTTTACAAGTTCTTCTTTCAATTTACAACTCCAACATTAATTTACTCATTTTTTCCATCAATGTACTAGTTTTATATGTGGTCTACAAATTTTTTGTTTCATTTCACACTTAATGTCAATTTACAAGTTTTATGTCATTTTCTAAGGTTTTATTTTGTTTACAAGTTCTTCTTTCAATTTACAACTCTAACATCAGTTTACCCCATTTTCCTTGAATTTATTACCCTTATAAGTGGTTTACACATCATTTATTTCATTTCACACTTAATGTCAATTTACAAGTTTTATGTCATTTTCTAAGGTTTTATTTTGTTTACAATTTCTTCTTTCAATTTACAACTCTAACATCAGTTTACTCCATTTTCCCTAAATTTATTACCCTTATAAGTGGTTTACACATCATTTATTTCATTTCACACTTAATGTCAATTTTCAAGTTCTATGTCATTTTTCTAAGTTTTTTTTTACAAGTTCTTTTTCTAATTTACAATTCCACCATTAATTTATCTTTTTTTCCATTAATTTACTAGTTTTATGTGTTTGTATCATTTTTCTAAGTTTTTGTAATTCTTACAATTCTAAAGACCAATTGATCACTCTAACATTAATTTGGTTATTTTTCCATCATTGGTTTAGCTTAGTTGACCTAACCCAAATCTTATGTGAAATTAATTAGAAAGTTAGACTATTAACATTCTTTTCGAAGCATTTGAAAAGTAGTTTGTGCATTTACAATTTTAGATTATATGAGATTTGAATGACATTGACACATTTACAGTGAGTATGAATTTAACTAATGAATTCGTAATGGATCAATAATTTATTCGTAAGGATGGCAGTGGGTCGAGTCCGACTCATGCTTAGCCATTTCCAAGCCTGACCCTATGACTGAAATAAAAATTTCAAGCCCAAAAAAGCCCAATTATTTGAAAGCCTAGGCCCGATCATAGTTGCTTTCAATTTTTTTTTTAATTTTTAATTAATTTAAAATTAAAAAATGGACATTTGACTAAAAAGTTTAAAGTAACATAAAAGCTTTAGAAATTGTTTAAAGTAACATAAATATAAAAATCACTCAAGATCGCAACCATATTATTATATAAATAATAAACATATATAAATAATGTTTTTAAGTTTTAGGGTCAGGTCAGGTCAAGCATGTAGGGCCTGAACCCTAATCTAAATTTAATTGGGTGCTAATATTTAGGCTTGAGCCTAATCCTAGACCCTTAAATTCAAGTCAAAGTTTAGAAAATTCGGGTAAAGTTAATCTGACTAAAAAGTCAGGCCAAGTGTTTCTTGCATGTATATATGTTTGTATCTTAATTTGTATTTTTATTTATCATATAAACTATTCTATAAATTTATTTTCTACAAACTGATGTAACATAATTCATTTAGTTAAGTTATGCCATCAAAAGTATCTAATTTCAAAATATATGATCTCTTTTCAATTTTTTTTTAACCCAAGAAATTAGAAAAATACGCAATCATAGTTCAATATAAATAAAGTATGAATATAAATGTCATAGGAGTAAGGTAAAAGATTGTATAATTTTTAGATAAAGATCAAGTAATTAACAATTACAGAATTTTTAGATAAAGATCAAGTAATTAACAATTACAGGTTGGGTAGTTATTCAACAGTCCACGTGAACAGTACACGGTTTGACCACGCGGATGAACAGTAACACGGTTTGACCCGGGTGAACAGTGACGCGGTTTGGTTGAAAATAATCCTGTGTGTTGCATGTACCGTACATGAGATTTTTGATCCACTGATATGCTGCCACGTCATCGATCAACAGTTTGCTAGAATTTTAGTCCAACAGGATCGTGACACCTCATCAGTCAATGCCACATCATCGGTCAATGCCACGTCATCAGTCCGTCTATGTGAACAGTGCCGTGAACAGTAATGTAGACAGTACCTGTACATGTGAATAGTACCGTATATGTGAACAGTACCATTTTTCCTTTTATGCTCCTCGTAAGGTTTTCAACTGCCCTGAGTTCAAAAATGATGTCCGTTTTGCCATCTGATCTCTCGTTTATTGTGAAATGACCATGATACCCCTAAAATACATAAAATACTTAATTAAAATAAAACACACATAATTAAATTACAAGAAGCTTAAATACATAAAAGTAAGGGTTGTTAGTAAAACACGAAATGTAAAATGACGATTTTCTCCTTTATAAATATGCATTTTCTAACACTCAATAGTTATTAGCCAAGAATTGGTAATGGTTGGGTAACAAGAGATGGGTAATGAGCACGTAAAATGGAGAATAAATATCATCTTTTAAGGATGTTTACGACTTATTTTTAATGAATTGTTATATTACTAGAATTACTCAGTGTGATGTCATATTTATAGAATTAAGTCACTTTTATGGCATAAACAATATAATTTCCTCAGCGTGCAAGAGCATGTTAATCTAAACAATAGAAATGAAACCATCCTCATTACAAACCAACCGAAAAGAAAATATTTTAGTACTATTATATATTGTTAACTAGTGAGAACCATTATTGTTAACCATTCAATCAAGCCATCCTCCCTCTTTTACAATTTTTTTCTTAAAAAAGGGGAAAATAGCATTTAAAAATAATGGCGAAAATACTCAAATCATGGAGTTAAGCCACTATTATGCTTGTAATTATGGAAAAATTACTCAATATGATGTCATATTTGTAGAATTAAGCCACTTTCTTGAGATAACTAGTGCAATTTCCTTAGAATTTTAATAATTTCTATTAAAATATGGAAACAAAATCATAATATTGAAGAAAAAAGAAAAGAATAAATCATTCACCAAAATAATAGCTATATCAAAATTTGTAGAAAAATTTCTCAAAGAGCGACAAAAAGTTCACTCATACTGCATCATTTATCAGCTCCAAGCTTCTTTTGTAACATAAATTTTGTCCATTTCCTTGCATGTAATCAAACAAAGCCCAGTTCTCTAAGCTCCTTGTGCACATTTTAAATACTGCGGCTGTGGCATGGTTTTCACGATAATTTCTCTTTAATTTGTAGTTGTAGGCAAAGTTGAAATACCTTAAGCTTGCGAGGAGGAAAGCTTTTGAATAAATTTACCTATTTAGCTTAATTACAAAGGGAAATTTGGAAGTTAGTCTAAAGTTAAATGGTTTCTTCTCAAAGAAAAGAAAAAAAGAATGCAATGGTAATAACTTAATAAAGTGTTATAAAAGATCTTGCACCTAAATTAATTAATAATCTGTTCAAAGTTTTACAGCTATTTGAGTTTTGACACTTTCTTGAATGATAAGTCTAAAATATAAGATCCAAAAAGATGAACTTAAATCTTTCCCACCAACTGCCGAAGGGTAATCTCCTTTTAATCAGTTTCAACTAATGAAATAGGATCTTAACAACCAGTTCTTTGTGAAAAAATACAAAAAAAAAAACATATGAGAGAAAATTTGTACATCAAATAGAGGATTTACATATTTTCTTAGGCCAATGGCATATAACATTGTTGTACTTTGCATTTATCAAGATGTAATCATATGGAAGTTTATTTAGAATACAGTTAGAATTGTCTACAACAAACCAGAAAAGGTATTACAATAGGCACCTAATTAAATAAAATTAACTTGCTCACTCTGGAAGTCCAACAAATAGATTATTTACAATACAAAATTAATTAGCAGGAAATAATAAAGATAACATGTGAAAACAGTAAATTTTGATGAAGAAAACCAAAGAATACAAAAGAGTGAAAGAAAGAAAATCAAGCAGATATAAAACAATTCAAAAGAAAATCAAGGTGAAAAAAGAAATTCCCCAAAAATCAATACTAAAAGACAAAATTAGTACCAAGAATTGGCTAACTTGGTGGGCAGTCTGGCTCGAAAAACAGGAAAAAAAAGCACAATTCAAAGATAGCCTTTGCCCGTTCTAGTTTGCAAGGATTATGTGTTTTGGAATTTAACGAACTTTAGCCTCTTCGAGTTGGCCACTGGGAAACAACCTCTGCCCTTTACCAACACATGATGAAACAAAACGGCGGAACGGCGATGACGTGGAGTTGGTAGTGGAGAAAGACTCAGTTGCTCTTTTCCTCTCAATATGAATCGGCTGAAGTTTTATTTCGGTCCTATCATAATCCCTAACGTGAATGAGCGATTTTAAAATAAATCAGTTATAATAATTTTCTAAAAAAATATAATAATTCTTTTTAATTTTAATTGGTTAACTTTTACTTATAAAAAAATGTTAACTGAGTTATAACCTGTTAAAAAAATAAAATTTATATGATTATAATTATTATGTGTCGTTGATCTAATCTAACGGTACATAATAACTACAGCATTTATACCGTAATTTTAATCACGACATCATAAAATTTTCCCAAATATCTCACTAGAACTCTCTACAATCCACTACGAATAAGTTGGAAAGCTCAGCTTTATAACAGCAGCATAACAACCTTGAAACCCTGATTGCACAGTCTTTCAACACATATCCCAAACTGTTGTAACGGCCTTTAGAGCACTTAAATAGTCACGTGCTAAGGCACGCATAACCACGAGCTCTTCAGTGGTTTTATAATAGACTGATGCTTTGCTTATGTTGCTGTTTTATGCTTAGATGTATTTGAATTCACAAACCCAACATTTCTCCACATTGAATCAAATTGGTAACTATGATCTTTTCACAACTCAATGCATATCAGAGATGACTCGTACCAGCTAAGTCCAAACACTTTCTGAACTTAACAATTAAAATCACCTTAGTCATCATACCAGAGGGGTTGATATTAGTGTGAACTTTAACCATCTTGATGACCCCTCTTGAAACCTCATTTCTTATGAAGTGAAGCTTTATATTAATATGCTCGGTCTTCTCATGATGTGTTGGATTTTTGCAGAGTTGTAATGCACTAGAGCTATCACAAGAGATTAAAACGTACTCTTGTTTGAGGCCAAGTTCAGCTAATAATCCTTTAAGCCATATGGTTTCCTTAACTGATTCAGTAGTTACTATATATTCAGCTCTTGTAGTTGAAAGTGCAACAACATGTTGCAGGCTAGCTTTTCACTTAACTAAGCAGCCATTTAGAAAAACATGTGGCCTGTAAGTGACCTCTTTCTATCCATATCCTAGTATAATCAGAGTCAACAAAACCCCCTAAACAAGTGCAATCAACATTCTTTCTTTCATATAGCAGTCCAAAGCTAAGAGTGCCTCTAAGATATCTCATAAGGTACGTAACCCCTTTACAACGTTCTCTGCCTGGACATGCCATAAATATACTGACAACACTCATTGCATATAAGATATCAAGTCTTGTAAGAACCATGGCATAACTGCATTTGCATATAGAACCTGATCCATTTCAAGCTTTTCATCCTTTATATTTGGGCAATAAAGCTTTCAAAGGTTAAAGTGTGCAACTAATGGCACTTGAATAGGTTTATAGACCAAAGGTTTCTAAAAACCTTTTCAAATGCTTATTTTATAATAAGAAAATTGACCCTTTACTCCTATTTCTGGCGATTTCAACCCTAATGTCTTTTTTGCATTTCAAAAATCCTTCATGTCAAAGGCAGCGTTGAGGAGTTTTTTAAGAGGTAGGTATGCATGTTTGAATTCAATAGCTTGTCATACACACAACGATTATAGTTGCACCTTTAAATTATGTGTGATCATGAATTTATCAAACTTGAGGTACCACTCCCTTGAAGATTACTTCAGGCCATCAAGAGACTTTTTAAGCAAGCAAACATAATCCCTCTTGCCTGGAACTTTAAAAGTTAATATCAATTTTAGATCTCAATTAACGGTAATTGACTTGTCAATTGCTACAGCCAAAAGTCATCAGAATTAGGATGACGATTTTGACACTTTTGTTTTAAGAAAGATAAGGGTTGTTTAAATCCCGACTCTCAAGAATTCAAACACGATTTTAATTTATTACCGCATTATCATACTTTTTTCCTTTTTAGCTTCATTATTGCATCCTTTAAATAATGTGGTGTTGTATGATTGTGAGATGTTAGTTGAAATATAAAGGTTGAAATTGGTATTTTTGAGAAGAGTTTAATATATAATATTGAGAAAGTGGGTATACTTAAGAAACAAGGTTGCATGTCTTTATTAAGGTTTGAACCTACCAATTTACTCTCTACATTTTCTTTTTAATTAAGAATTTTGTTAAATAAATAATTTTAAAAATTTACTTGATTAATCATTTTTCTCTTCCTCTTCTTAATTTCACAAATTCTCATCAATTGATTTGAATATAATCTTTTAGCTGCAAATAATTGATATTATTTAAGAGGAATTAAATCCATCATTTAAAAATAAACATCAACAAATTTTTATTAGCCATAAAATTTAATGAATATAGAAATTAATTTTGACCAAACATAAAAGCTAATGAAAATCAAGAAAAAGAATTCGTATATAAAAAAGCATGAAATAAAGATCATGATATATTAAGAAATATTAAAAACATAAATTTAAAAGAAAGTGAAATTAAGCATTTAATTTGTAAAATATAATATAGCGTTTACTTTTTAGATTTGAGTGAGAATCTTGAAGAGTTGGAATCCTAGAATTGGGAGTGTGAAATGAGATTGAGAGTAAGTTGTTTACTTACACTGGAATAGAAATATAGAATAGAAATTAAAATCTCACTTATGCATTTACTCTATCTTGGATTTTGAAAGTGAATTGTTTTAAATTACTATTTTATCCTTATTTAAAGAATTGTAGTTTTTAATTATAAAGTGAAAAATATATTTTTAAAATAAGCTATTTATTTTGTTATTAATTTTAATTATATAAATTAATATTCTTAATTATGTAAATCACAATTTTTATTAATTTTAACTTCAATTATGTAAATTAAAAATTATTGATAAGAGCAACACAAATGAAACATTATTATTAATAATATAGTACATAATTAATATTTTCTCATAGTAAACTATTTATTATTATTAATGATTAATATTAAATAAATATAATGATAGTATATTTTCAAATAGATATAGTATATAGTAATATTATTAATTATGTATGAATACAATAATCTTATTTAAATAAATATGAGATTATTATTTTGAAGTAAATGTACTATTATTTTATTTTAATAAATATAATTATATTATATTTAATAAAAATGATAAAAAAAGAAGAGGAAAGAGTGGATTCACACTCCCGCCTTCCCCGATAAGATTGGGAATCTCATTCCTCACTCAAAAAATGAGTAGGAGCCATGAAGTAAAACTCTCACTCCCCTTATTAAATGTGAAAGTAAACATTAGAGTAGGAAGAATCCACACTTCTCACTTCAACTGCAGCAAGTAAACGCATCATAAGAGTGGAGAGATAAAATACATCATTGTAAGATAGAAAGAGACAAAAAGATTAATAAAGGATAATTTTGAGATTTTTTTAATTTTTAATTTTTAATTTTTAATTTTTAATTTTTAATACTGAATTTATTTTTTAAAATGGGTATAAATAAAAATTTGATAGGTTTAAATAGCTCCACTCTCTACAAATTGGAGTAATTTAGAATCACCAAATTTTTATAAATTAAAAACAAATCCAACCAGAAATTCCCTGCTTCATGGTTTGATAGAATCATGTGCTTAAATTATTTAAATTCAGAGCTTATCTTGTACTGTTGTACCGAATGATTTTGTCGTTTTCTTTGAGTTGAATCATTTGCAAAAGTATTTCATTAACTTATATGCATGATATACATCAATGCAAATTGGCATTTTGATGCATATATGGTTAATTGAGCACTGTGATACAAACATAAATTTTATTTTTAAATTATTTTATATTATGGTTAATTGGTAATAAAATACGATAAGAATCAATATGGCACTTTCCATACATATACATATAACCTTCGAGAATAAGAATTCTCAAAAGCGAACTATTTTGCATTAAAAAATCCAATTTGATATTACACACCACTATGTAAAGTACATGTGCAGATGTACATACTGGAGAAGCTCAGTCTTCAAGAATCTTAGTAAATGAGGATATTTGTACCGGAAAAGTTCATTTTCAAAAGTCTTATTATATTTTGCATAGATGAAAAAAAATAAGATTAGATTGTTTGAAACAAATTAAGTCGTATCTCAAGTTCAGTCAATTTAATTAGTTAAAGTGGTGAGAAAAACCTTACTTTGTATTAAGTCTGTTCGATCAAAGTTAATCCAAATCTTCACAAAATTATTTGGGAAGTATGATCTGGGCAGCTGGTCAGGCTGTTCCGCTGCAAGTTATCCAAGACACAAAGCAGATGGTGTTGGGCTGGCTACACATATCATCATAGCAGATTCATTTTTTAACAAGGCCCGCATACATATTTAATTAGAACACAGAAGACGGTACTTATGTGACCTCTCTTTTAATATTTTCTGTTGTATCCTTATCAAAATAAATAAATAAATTTCTGTTTTTATCACTTGTCTTTACGATTTTTATATTATTCCAATATAATATTTAGGGATGACATAATCTTTCATGGGTTTGAGGTCCTATGGAGCTCCACCCCAAACGGAGTGAATTTTAAATAATTTTTGGAGAAAATGAGAAAAATAATCCCTAAATTCTTAATAAGGTGTGGTTTGGTTTTGTATTTCCTACCCAATTCCCATTATATAATTTTTGTTTTATTAATTTTAATGTTGGTTAATAAAAAATTTTTATGTTTACCTAATATAAATAGTTTATAACTAAAAGAAAACTTCACAATATAATTTGTATTCAACCTTAAAACATTATTATGTTTTCTTCTCTTCTTAAGGTGCCACTCTCTTTAAACATTTTACATTTTTTATATCATCTAAAGATATTGTTTTAAACTTTTTGAGACTTTTTTTAATAACTTAAATACTTTATAATATGGTGATGATTTTATTTAAATTTTTAATTTTTAATTTACTGAAATTACACTCATACCTACTATAACATAAATAAATGAGAAATGTGGTGGGCATGGAGAAATCATTTCTTACATTAGGATTTCTCATTCCCACTCCACTATATTTGTTGGGGAATGGAATGGAGAATAGGAGTGCAATTTTTAATAGGATGAGGAATGGGATAGGCCTCTCCACCTCAACCCACCCTATTGCTATCCCTAATAACATTCATAGAAAAAATCTTCTTAATCACGAAACAACCACTTGTTATTTTCATTTATTCTTGCCTTATCAATCAAATGTCGTAAGAACCCAGAAAACTAATCTTTTCAAATAGCTAATTCTACTGGCGTTCTGCTTTCCAATTTGTAAAATAATCACAAGTGCAATTTCTAGCAGGCAAAGATGATAAACATAAAAACTAAAATTTAAAATGTTATCAAGTGACAAAATATTTTCCATGAATTAGATTGCGGAGACGAAAATTAAAGCATCTAACAACACTTCAAAACGACATCACTTCAATAAATAAGTAGAGGTATTTAAAAGCATGATAAGAAAAGGAACATGCACATATATGTAGTCCTCCATTGAGGGCATTCTCACTTTAATAAAATGAAAATACCTTACTAGAGGATGATTAATATATTGAAAACTTTAGTAAGAACACACACATACATGTTCTAATCCGAGATTTTAAAATGCAGAAAAGTCCCAAAAAAGGCATAAACTTTGCAATTTTTGCACTTTAAGTTTTAAACTTCTTAAATCTCACGGTTTTAAAACTTTCCCAGACTTTCCCTCATTTTAAAATTTCAAACTAAAAAAAAATATATATGTATATGTATGTATGTATGTATGTATGTGTGTGTGTGTGTATGTGTCTGTATGTATGTAATAATTATTCTTCAATAAGGTCATTGTCACTTTGTTAAAGTGAGGATATTACTAAAATACAAAAACAAACACAGATTTCAATACATTAATGGAGAAAAAAATACAATTTTCAATATGTTGACATCTATTTCTTTTTTTTTTTAATTTATAATTTTAGTAATATCCTTATTTTAACAAAATAAGGATGTCTTCACTAGAGAAGGACTACACACACCCACACTTTTAGGTGCATGCATCCCTATTTCTTTTCATACAAAGATGCTATTAAGCTCTATCATTGAGTTAGTGTTCATTTCATTTTCAAGCCATATGGATTGATAGCATGTTCATACGAAAACGGCAAAAAATAAAAAAGAGGGTGCCCGCACATAAGAAGGACTACACACAAATATTAACAATGATATTTAAATAAATTCAAAAAGAAATTAATGAGAAAATGGAGAGAGAAACCAAAGGAAAAGTGGGAAATCTAAGACTAAAAAAATGTGTGAGTGTATGTGCTAAAACTTTAAGGGAGCGTTTGGTACCATTTTTTATTTAGTGTTTTAGGACTGCAAAATAAAAAATAAAATGTGTTTGATGTCACCACTTTTTAGCATTATTTAGTGTTTTACATTTGCAGAAATGAAAAATTAAAAATATGTTTGGTGCCACCATTTATGAATCTTTTGTTCAACATTATCGAAAGGAAATAGAAAAACAAGAGGGATGTATTTGATATTGTTTTTCAAATGATACTTTTGTATTTATTTTATATTATTAGAATGATTTTTTTTTATAAATTTGAAAATTCATTTTGGGGCTCTTTTGTGTAAAACGGTATTTGAACATTAATCAATGAAAATCTATTTGGCTTTTTGTCTTGAAATATGAAGAAAATGACAAAAGTTTAAGAATAAATTGTATACTATAACAAAAGAGTTTTAATCGAGATTGTATGAAAGAACTTTTTATAAAATCCACCACGAGATTCAAACTTAGAACATAGTTAGATCACGGATCCTACACTTCTGTAGCAAAGACCTTGCTTAGAATGAAGGTGTTTACACCCTAAACAAGGGCTTAACAACTACAGCACCCAAGCAAAATTTTCACACTAGAAAACAATATGCATTAGTAGAGAATAATGAAGAAAGTATTGGATTTCATCAAGAATCCTTTATATTAAATGGTTGTGGAGAATTTAATTACTTCAGGTATTACGGACTTTGTTTACAATTAGCTCCTTCCACTCGGCACAAGTTCTCATGCAAGTAAAGATCGTTCTTCATTTTGCTCAACATCATACCTTTAGAGATGGCTTCCATGCTATACTCTATATACTGTTAGAAGAGAGTTTTGGCACTATGGAAAATTATCAACATTATATAACTTTTGAAACAATGTTATTTTATATTGAATTTAATCTTAGATGCATTTTAGTTTTGAGTTTATGATATTTCAACATTCTATAGAATAAAAAAGATCTAACAAACTAAATTTGTAGGTATTCTCATAATTGATTAGAAATATTTTGTGTTTTATATTCCAAGTATTTTTGGACTAAACAGAGTATTGAAAATATCACCTTTTGTCCATTGCTCCATCTCCCTGTTTCAATAATATATTTTGTTCCATCAGAGTATAACATATACGTCTACTTTTGGATGTTCACTGTTTATAATGTGGATGTTAAGTGTGCTTTTGGTGTTATTTTTCAAATGATGTTCTATATTTATTTTATAATAATTCTTTATAAATTTGAAAACACATTTAATAGTTTGTGTGTTCTCTGATTGGAGGTTTGACTGTTGTAGTTCTGATTTTGTAGGTTTTGATTCTCCTTTTGAAGAGAGCGGGCTTTCTGATGGGGGATCTGTGGAAAACTTCATTAATTTAGCTTTTGAAGCCTTCATTTATAGAGACTTCAACCTGGCATAACTCTGTATGTAAGTAGATTTTGATCTTCGACTTATTCAACATCGAAACTATAAGGATGGCTTGTGTGTTATATTTTGTGTAGCAACTGAAGAAAGATTTTTAGGATTGTAGAAGGTGTCGACGTTAATGTTGTTACTTGCTTCTTATGAGAGGACCAATGAAAATACCGAGTCTGAAGGTACTGATAATAATGTTCCTAATGCTATATTTTGCCATGAGTATGAGTACAAGATTCCAAGACAGATTGCTTCCTTTTAAAGTGTACTTTAATATTAGTTTTCTTATATTTGGTATATTATTTGTTCTTAAGTGCTATTGTATTTGCAAGTAGATTTTATTCTTCCACTTGTTCAGTGTCCAAACTATAAAGATGGTTTGCGTGTTATATTTCATATAGCAGTTGAACATAGATTTTTTAAATTACGAAAAGGTGTTGGCCTCAATATTGTGAAGGTCATGGTAGCAAGCTTGGGCTTACTTGCCTCTTATGAGAGACTAAGGTTGAAGGTACTAATAATGATGTTTGATATGCCATATTTTGGTATGGCTTTAAGTACAAGATTCTAAGGTAGATTCAAAGTGTACTTTAGTATTGATTTTCTTATATTTGGTACTTTATTTGTTATTAGATGCCACTTATTGGCTAGCAGGGAGGCTTTGTTCTTCCATATGTTCAGCGTCGAAACTATGAGAATGGCTTGCGTTCTATATTTCACACAAAATTTGAAGACAAACTTTTGGAATTATAGAAAGGAGCTAGCCTCAATATTGTGAAGGCTATGGCGTCAAGCTTGGAATTGCTTGCCTCTTATAAGAGGATTGATGAGGATATTGAGGCTGAAAGAACCAATCATGATGTTCCCATGCCATATTTTGGCATAGGCCTGGAGTAACTAATTGCTCAATTTTTTAAGAGTACTTTAGTGCTAATTTTATTATATTTGGTATTTTATTTTTTATTGGCTGTTGGAGTCAAGCGCTCCAACAGTTTTTGTGAAGATTCATAGTCAAATTTAACTTAACAATGGAAAGCAATTGTATACTAAGCCAATGGTTTGTTTAAAGAAGTCAAGTGAGGAGCCTTCTAAGGTTTCATAAGAGTTTATTGGCTTATTGTGTTGGAGTGGGCAGCTACCGTTGTAATAACATGGAATTACATTGCTCATCATGATGTGTTCATGAACAAGGACTATACTATGAAGCAAATTTTTTTTTTTTGGTAAATTTGTTAAAATGAATTATTATTCCTAATAAACCTTTTTATTAGGATATTAGATGATGAAGATGATTATATTTCATATCACTACTTGTATGGGTGTTAGGATTAAGGATCTTTAATTGTATTTTTTATGCTAATTTAGGCATCCATTTCAATTTTGTATAGAATATGTTACATAATCCTTAACTTAAATTACTTCTGTCAACAACTCTTTGGCTAGGCTGGTTGGCACTTCATTCCCTTAAGAATGGATGATTGAAATCTATAAGGTAGGCTTCAGTTACATGCTTTGAGCTTTGATTGCAGATGAAGTGGGCACTTCATTCCCATGTTGGGCTTTGGATGTATTGCATACGATATTGAAAAAAATTAAAAAAAAAAACAAATTCACTTATCAAAATTATTTTTGGAACTTAATTTACTTCTTAAAATCATCGTTGCAACTGTAATTATTTGAATAAAGATTGTCATAGCATAAAATTGTACAGAATCACTCAATAATGTTCAGTCAGCGACCAAAAAAAAATTCATGTTTATTATTGATGTTCATTCATCGGAGAACAAAATCCATTAAATATGAAGCTTAATTTTCAAGGGCAGTCTAGGCAGAAAGTTGGTAAACTCAGCAGTGAATTGTTTGGGAGCTGAAAACTCTTTTAGAAAGGAAAAAAAAAAAAGAGCCCCCTTTTTAGCTAAAATTAATGGTTTCACTTCACCCTTCATGTTCTAAAACATATTAAAACAGAATGTTGCTAGAAGAAAAAGTCTAAGTCATAGAGAAAATGTCGGAGAACTTCGAAAACTCTAAACTCCACGAAAACCCTAACTTGCTAAAAGTGATTCCACCCCCGTTGCCTGAAGATCAGTCCATAAAAAAGGCTCACTTTCGCAGCCATGGTACGGACGAGGATAATCCACCGCCGCTCTCTTTCAAGGATGCGCTTGTACCCCCTAGCCAACACAGAAACTTTGATGATATTGAATGGAAAATGACTGGGACTTTGAACCTGACGATGTGACGGTTGGAGAGGATGACACCATGCCAACTATCAAGTTCTCAAAATGAGTCCATGATAAACTGACTAAACCTTGGCAGAATTCTATGGTAGTGAAGTTATTAGGGAGAAACATTGGATATAAGGTTTTGTGTAATCGGCTGAAGGTAGTGTGGCCTATGATTCAGGATTTTTCAGTATTGACCTAAAAAATAATTACTTTTTAGTTCGCCTCCACTCATTAGAGGATGCAATCTATGCTTTAACTGAGGGGCCACGGGTAATCTTTGGGCACTATTTAACAGTACAACCTTGGACTCCTTAGTTCGATAGCACCATTACTGAAATTGCCTCTGCAACTGTTTGGATCCGACTACCTGGTATGGATTTTCATTTATACGACAAGCGTGTTCTACGGAAGGTTGGACAACTTGTGGGCACCATTATGAAGATTGATTATCATACCGAATCACGGGAGAGGGGAAAGTTTGCAAGGATTGTTGTCCGTATTTCTCTTTCTCAGCCTTTGGTGTCTCAGTTTAATGTAGACGGAAAAATTCAGAAGGTTGAATACGAAGGGTAGCCAATTATATGTTACCAGTGTGGTAAATATGGCCACAATAATATTGTTTGTCCTGAAAAACAAGTTTCGAATGGGGCTAAGGTCAGTAATTCTGAGAGCATTCCACTAGTTAATATGACAGTTGATAAGGATGGTGCCTCAGCTGTGGCTAACAACAATAGTGAGAAATTAGGTCCATGGATGATTGTGGCATGGAAAGGGAGACCTAAAGTAGTTGTGGTCAAGGAGAATATCACCGATTCGGAGAGGAATCAACGAAATAATTATAGTACTGCCTCCCGTTTTGCTGCCTTAATTGATGATCTGGATACAAATAGCGTGATGGAAATTGCTATTCAGAACCCCATCATTGTCCCTCCCTAATAACCAACTAAATCCATTACCGATCACTTTAACACCCGAAAAAACCATTCTCTAAAAACCCTTAGCACCTTAAAACCACATAACCACCTTTCCAAAGCTAAATAAGTGGCCAAATCACAGCTTTCACGACCTAAACAACCAAACTCCAAAACATCTACTTCCATACATGCAAATTTACGTCCCCATGTTACTAAAACTCTCTCTCCCAATACTCATGTCCTTAACTCGAATCCCTTAAGACATCTTCATAGCTTGCCCGTTGAACCCACCTTAATCTTGACAACCCTTGATCCTCACAAATATACTGCAGTGACTATTCCCATAAATAACCATGAGATTGTGAGTAATCCACCAAGCGGCTCAAGTGGAAAAGAGGCTGACAACCTGGAACAGTAACTTTACCCAAAGCAACTAGCTGATCCTCCCGATGAAAAGGATGACAGAGCTGTTAATACAATGGTGTTTTATGATGGTGATCCTCAACTTGCATTTAGCAATGAAGATGAAGACATTATGTCTGCTGATGAATATATTGTCGTTAATGAAACCCCTGGAGTGCATGGAGGAGCGGCTCTAGGGCTTAGTATGTAAGGAGTTCATGGTCATCTCCTTGTTTACGTTTCTTATGATGTACAACAGAATGTTTTGGAATTGCCAATGAGCATTCTCGCCTGGATTTTGTAGGACTTTTAAGACTTTTGTCAGTAATTGTAGACTAAATCTGGTTGTTGTTGGTGTATAAATACTAATGCTATTGGTGTCAGTATGCAAATGTACACAACAAGTAATAAAGTGATGAGTATTCAAGATCGTCTCCACAGGGATTGATGTTATTAGACTTGCTACAGTAATCTTAACAGTGCAGATTTTGTGTCTAAATTAAGATAAACAATTGATGAAACTAATTTACTAATTAAAATAAAAACACAATAAATAAAATGCAACAAAGTAGATTATCACGTCAAACTCAAGGATAAAAACAATGAGAATATAGAGTAGTTGAGTGAATAAACTCTCTTAATGGTCTTGACTATTTTCTAAAGGTTGGCTCGGTTGCTGCAGTATTTGCTACAGCACTGGGCAGAATCCTTATGTATCCTCAGCCGTCGCGTGTTAGATATCTTATATCTATATACAACCTAACAATGATCAGTTGCTATGCCAACATAAGATATAGCATTACACGCTTAGGTTCTATTTACCCTACAAGGTGAATCCTTATGTCTAGTTCATCATTAATCTTAAATAAAGCATGACCCTTTTGAGACTCAAGTAAAACTCAATCTGGGAAACTCAATTTAAAATCAAGTATTGTTCTGATATGTTCCACGATGATAGGCCATTTTGCGGCTCTTCATTAGCTAGTATCATTAAATGGGTGATCAACCTAAATAACGAATAAAATAAATACTATCAAAACAAACTGCTACAACAAACATGCAGCAACACATATTTCTAGTCAATAAACCATCAAGATTGTTTATCACTCAACTACAAATGAATTTAGTTCATGGTTTGTAAAAGAAAAATAAAGAACAAAGTTTTAGCCATGAAACACATCCCCATAAATAAATAGAAAACGAGAAAGCAAGAGAAGAATAAGAATGATTGAGCTCCCAATTGATTTCTGCAAATTCTCCTCTTGTGCAGCCCTTAATCTCTCTCTTGAATCTTGTTTTTCTTTTGTTTCTTTGTGTTTTTCTCCTTGGATGACGGCCCCCCTCTTTTCTTTATGATGTGTGCTTCTTTTATAGTTGAAAATTAAGATAAATGGAATCCTAGGGCGCGCATAAGTCAGATTAGAAAACTGCATATCACAATTCTGCAGTTATCCCGCGCAGAATTTTCTCTGTCGTTGTTCCAGGATTGCTACAGCAATGGTTGCTACAGCAATAGCTACAGCAACTGCATTGTTCTAGATTTGTTTCAACTCTTTTGTAGCCATATTCATTCCTTATTTTTGCAAGCCTATTGCATAGCATTCCTTCCATGAATTATAAGCTTCTGGAAACCTACAATTATGCACACAATTTGAGCACAAATTACTTTAAATCGAGCAAAACTTATTAAGACTGACTAAAATGATTATTTATGCAAAATGTAACAAAAATGCAATAGAAACACATAATTTACTCTCTAAGTAGTATTGATTTAAGCCTAAAAGTGCCATGATAACTCTCATTTCATAGAGTTATCACACCCCCAAACTTAAACCATTACTTGTCCTCAAGTAATGACAACAATGCTAACACTTCAATCACACAATCATGTAACAAATAACTTAGCTCTGTCATCAGATTTGTAAGAATTCTTCCACCCTCAGATTTGTAAGAATTCTTCCACCCTCAGATCACACTCTTAATCACGCAAAATAGCCATAGCAATTTAGTTCTAGACTTAGACTTCATTTTGTCCAAAGTGTGTGTGTGCCACTTTGATCAAATTCCAGAGGTGCTACAACATTACACAGACATATAATTCAGAGATAGAACACAAATATATTCACATATGGGGGAGTAGAATTCACAAATAAACTCAAACTATGTTACAATAATACTACCTTTTTTTTTAGTTAAACCCTTCAATGCAACATTGAGCTTTCATGTGAATGATATCACTTGTAATGACGACACTCAATTACTCATTCAAAGTACATGTCAGAGTTGCTACAGCAACACATTCACGATGTTATATCTAGGTCATACCTTTGGACGCCTTTGACTCAAGGCTGAACATGGGGCTCATGAACAGACCAGGTTACTCAGTATCCTAGGTAGCGGACCTCTTTATCATCATTTTTTTCTTTTATTCTTCTTCTTTTTTCTTTTTTTTTAATTGCTGCAGCACTGCTCGTAGCTCGTGTTGCTTTTGAACTAAAATTTGCATATGGGGTGCATATTCAACCCTGGTTACTCAGCAACTTAAACCAATGGAGCAAAATTTATTTCATAACAGGCACAGTCCAACAAAAATTTTCCCCCAAACTTGAGATATTTTCTACTCTTTTTTTTTCATTTTCTTGGCTCTACTACAACATTCTCATAAAACTCAACCAAAGTCTAAGTGTCGGGACATAATTTCAACCTCCATCTATAACTATATCTACTTGGCATTCTCATAAATACTGAATAACACTCAATTTATCTTCATTAGGTTTTCAAATCCATACACAAATATTAGATAACAGAGCTTTGCACAACACACAACACACAACACAAACACATGCATTCAGAAACAAAACCCCCCCCAAACTTGAGTGGTGTTGTGTCCTCACAAGCACACAAAACAAAACCACATAAACCAGACATGCATACACTAAATAAAAGGACATGCAGAATGAATCGGAAAATTAAAAGTAAATGAAAGAAAAGTTTTGCAGAAAGAAGTAAAATAAACTAATGGGTAGGGGTACTCCCCTGTTGCTGGAAGCACTGCTGCAGCATAGGCTGTAAAGGGTCACTTCTTATTTGATCCACTTCTCAAACGCTCCTTATCATAAAATCTGATCAATCCATTTGCTGCTGTAAAAGCAAGAATGCCTATGTTGTTTGAGAATCTTCTGTTAGGTCATGCTGTAAGTGATGCTGCAGCAATTCCCTCCTGTTTTTTTTTTCACATTTTTTTTGTTTTTTTTTGTTTTACTTGCTACAATTTAACACAAAGACAAAAAAATTATATGCACACTTAAAAAAAAAGATAAATTAAATAATTTAGAAGCTAAATTCAATGCCTTAAAAACTTGAAACAACTTCCCTTATTGGGTTGCCTCTCAATTAGCGCTTGATTTTAGGTCTTTCAGCCTGACCTTTCTTGTTTTCTCAACCTGGATCCTTTAAGAACCTATCCTTCTTTAGGTTGTTCACATCATCTCCCATATAGTGCTTCACTCTCAGCCCATTAACCTTGAATTCTTGTTAGTCTGGAGTGAGTTCCATTTGCTGGATTTGCTCGTCAATTCTGAAGGGCTGCTTCTCCCCTGACCATGCTATGTTAGCTACTTCATCATCAAGTTCTTCAAATGTTACAGCATTGATTTCTTCCTTACTGCAGCAACTGTGTAATCTCTCTGCTACAACAAAGTCCACAACACTGATAAAATTACAATATTCAATCTCATCGAGACTCTTCATGACATCCAGCACATTGAATGTAACTTGCTAGTCATTCACCCTCATGGTTAATTCTCCTTTTTGAACATCAATTAAAATCTTTCCCGTGGCTAAGAAAAGTCTCCCTAGAATGACTCAAGTAAAACTCAATCTGGGAAACTCAATTTAAAATCAAGTATTGTTCTGATATGTTCCACGATGATAGGCCATTTTGCGGCTCTTCATTAGCTAGTATCATTAAATGGGTGATCAACCTAAATAACGAATAAAATAAATACTATCAAAACAAACTGCTACAACAAACATGCAGCAACACATATTTCTAGTCAATAAACCATCAAGATTGTTTATCACTCAACTACAAATGAATTTAGTTCATGGTTTGTAAAAGAAAAATAAAGAACAAAGTTTTAGCCATGAAACACATCCCCATAAATAAATAGAAAACGAGAAAGCAAGAGAAGAATAAGAATGATTGAGCTCCCAATTGATTTCTGCAAATTCTCCTCTTGTGCAGCCCTTAATCTCTCTCTTGAATCTTGTTTTTCTTTTGTTTCTTTGTGTTTTTCTCCTTGGATGACGGCCCCCCTCTTTTCTTTATGATGTGTGCTTCTTTTATAGTTGAAAATTAAGATAAATGGAATCCTAGGGCGCGCATAAGTCAGATTAGAAAACTGCATATCACAATTCTGCAGTTATCCCGCGCAGAATTTTCTCTGTCGTTGTTCCAGGATTGCTACAGCAATGGTTGCTACAGCAATAGCTACAGCAACTGCATTGTTCTAGATTTGTTTCAACTCTTTTGTAGCCATATTCATTCCTTATTTTTGCAAGCCTATTGCATAACATTCCTTCCATGAATTATAAGCTTCTGGAAACCTACAATTATGCACACAATTTGAGCACAAATTACTTTAAATCAAGCAAAACTTATTAAGACTGACTAAAATGATTATTTATGCAAAATGTAACAAAAATGCAATAGAAACACATAATTTACTCTCTAAGTAGTATTGATTTAAGCCTAAAAGTGCCATGATAACTCTCATTTCATAGAGTTATCACACCCCCAAACTTAAACCATTACTTGTCCTCAAGTAATGACAACAATGCTAACACTTCAATCACACAATCATGTAACAAATAACTTAGCTCTGTCATCAGATTTGTAAGAATTCTTCCACCCTCAGATTTGTAAGAATTCTTCCACCCTCAGATCACACTCTTAATCACGCAAAATAGCCATAGCAATTTAGTTCTAGACTTAGACTTCATTTTGTCCAAAGTGTGTGTGTGCCACTTTGATCAAATTCCAGAGGTGCTACAACATTACACAGACATATAATTCAGAGATAGAACACAAATATATTCACATATGGGGGAGTAGAATTCACAAATAAACTCAAACTATGTTACAATAATACTACCTTTTTTTTTAGTTAAACCCTTCAATGCAACATTGAGCTTTCATGTGAATGATATCACTTGTAATGACGACACTCAATTACTCATTCAAAGTACATGTCAGAGTTGCTACAGCAACACATTCACGATGTTATATCTAGGTCATACCTTTGGACGCCTTTGACTCAAGGCTGAACATGGGGCTCATGAACAGACCAGGTTACTCAGTATCCTAGGTAGCGGACCTCTTTATCATCATTTTTTTCTTTTATTCTTCTTCTTTTTTCTTTTTTTTTAATTGCTGCAGCACTGCTCGTAGCTCGTGTTGCTTTTGAACTAAAATTTGCATATGGGGTGCATATTCAACCCTGGTTACTCAGCAACTTAAACCAATGGAGCAAAATTTATTTCATAACAGGCACAGTCCAACAAAAATTTTCCCCCAAACTTGAGATATTTTCTACTCTTTTTTTTTCATTTTCTTGGCTCTACTACAACATTCTCATAAAACTCAACCAAAGTCTAAGTGTCGGGACATAATTTCAACCTCCATCTATAACTATATCTACTTGGCATTCTCATAAATACTGAATAACACTCAATTTATCTTCATTAGGTTTTCAAATCCATACACAAATATTAGATAACAGAGCTTTGCACAACACACAACACACAACACAAACACATGCATTCAGAAACAAAACCCCCCCCAAACTTGAGTGGTGTTGTGTCCTCACAAGCACACAAAACAAAACCACATAAACCAGACATGCATACACTAAATAAAAGGACATGCAGAATGAATCGGAAAATTAAAAGTAAATGAAAGAAAAGTTTTGCAGAAAGAAGTAAAATAAACTAATGGGTAGGGGTACTCCCCTGTTGCTGGAAGCACTGCTGCAGCATAGGCTGTAAAGGGTCACTTCTTATTTGATCCACTTCTCAAACGCTCCTTATCATAAAATCTGATCAATCCATTTGCTGCTGCAAAAGCAAGAATGCCTATGTTGTTTGAGAATCTTCTGTTAGGTCATGCTGTAAGTGATGCTGCAGCAATTCCCTCCTGTTTTTTTTTCACATTTTTTTTGTTTTTTTTTGTTTTACTTGCTACAATTTAACACAAAGACAAAAAAATTATATGCACACTTAAAAAAAAAGATAAATTAAATAATTTAGAAGCTAAATTCAATGCCTTAAAAACTTGAAACAACTTCCCTTATTGGGTTGCCTCTCAATTAGCGCTTGATTTTAGGTCTTTCAGCCTGACCTTTCTTGTTTTCTCAACCTGGATCCTTTAAGAACCTATCCTTCTTTAGGTTGTTCACATCATCTCCCATATAGTGCTTCACTCTCAGCCCATTAACCTTGAATTCTTGTTAGTCTGGAGTGAGTTCCATTTGCTGGATTTGCTCGTCAATTCTGAAGGGCTGCTTCTCCCCTGACCATGCTATGTTAGCTACTTCATCATCAAGTTCTTCAAATGTTACAGCATTGATTTCTTCCTTACTGCAGCAACTGTGTAATCTCTCTGCTACAACAAAGTCCACAACACTGATAAAATTACAATATTCAATCTCATCGAGACTCTTCATGACATCCAGCACATTGAATGTAACTTGCTAGTCATTCACCCTCATGGTTAATTCTCCTTTTTGAACATCAATTAAAATCTTTCCCGTGGCTAAGAAAAGTCTCCCTAGAATGATTGGCACTTTTTTATCTACCTCAAAGTCTAGAATAATGAAATCCACCGGAAAAATAAATTTATTCACCTTCACCAACACATCTTCAATCTTTCCTTTTGGATATGCATGAGATCTGTTAGCAAGTTGTAAATTCACCGTTGTTGGTCTACATTCACCAACTCCCAATTGCTTAAACACTTATAAAGGCATGAGATTGATGCTAGCCCCCAAATCACAAAGTGCTTTGCCACTATATTTATTGCCTATGGAGCAAGGGATTGTGAAGCTTCATGGATCATTCATCTTCTGCGGAATCTTACACTGAAGCTTTTGGCTACACTCTTGTGTTAGAGCAACTGTCTCAATTTCTCCAAGTCTTCTTTTCTTTGTCAAGATATCTTTCAAAAATTTCGCATAATTTGGCATTTGCTCTAGAGCTTCCACAAAAGGAATATTGATATGTAGTTGTTTCAGCACTCCCAATATTTTACTGAACTGCTTATCTTGTTGCTGCTTCTGAAATCTTTGAGGGAAGGGTAGTGGTTACCTAAACTGCTGTGCTGCAGCAAGTTGTGCAGACTGCTTCTCTTTTACTATGTTTTGGGTTGGTGCTACAGCTTCTTCACCACCAGGTGCTGGATCATAACTTTCTATAGATGATGTAGCAGAACTGTATTGATTTACATTCTGAAAAGTGGAAGACTGTGACTCCTCATCTACTTGAGTGTCTTTTTTGCCTTTGTTGGCTCAATTCTTCTTTTTGGCATACCAACTGAATTATCAACATCCTTTCCAGATCTTGCAGTGCTCTTTCCCTTCTCTTCTTGGGTCCTCTGTATTACTGGGTAAACTACCTTGAGGTTTGTTACTCAATACTGTAACAAGCTGTCCAATTTGATTTTCTAAGTTTCACAAAGATACAGTATGACTTTGGACAACTACTTTATTCTTCACAATATAATCATTAATCAAGCCTTCAAGGGAGCCAAGTTGATTATTGTTGCTACTTCTTTGCTCTTGATTTTGCTGATAAAATCCAGGTGGTTGAGCAAGTCTGTTCTATCCACTAGGTACTGCAGCAGTCTGGTTCTGATAACTCCATGAAAAGTTTGGGTGCTATCTCCATCCAGGTTTGTAAGTGTTTGAATATGGATTGTCCTGGTTCTGTCTATTGAAGCTGCCTATATAGTTAACTGAAGCTGGATTATCAAGGCAATTGTCAAATAAATGCCCTTCTCCACAATAAACGCAAGACATATCAAAAATTTAGTTAACAGTTGCTGGAGCAGTAGTCATAGCCTTTACCATCTTTGTTAATGAAGCTATTTGGGCTGATAATGCTGTCAAGGCATCTACGTTATGGACTCTTGTTGTGCCTCTTGCTGCAACTTGCCCGGTTGATGGCCACTGATAGTTATTGTTGGCTATCCTCTCTAAAATTTCATAAGCCTCATTGTAAGACTTAGATTACAAGACCCCATTTGCTGAAGCGTCCACCATCAATCTAGTGCTTGGGTTGAGACCATTATAGAAAGTTTCCAACTGTATGCAGCAAGGAATACCATGATGTGGACATTTTCTGAGTAACTCCTTAAATCTCTCTCATGCGTCTCACAAGCTCTCATCTTCAAGTTGATGGAAAGATGTGATCTCGTAACTCAACTTTGCATTCTTCGTTGGCGGGAAGTATTTCGTCAAAAATTTGTCAGCCAAATCATTCCATGTAGTGATAGAATCTGGTGGTAGAGAATTCAACCATGCTTTTGCTCTATCTCTCAAAGAAAATAGGAAAAATCTGAGTCTCAATGCTTCTTGTGATGCTCCAGCAATCTTGAAAGCATCACTTATTTCCAAAAATAACTTAAGGTGTAGATGAGGATCTTCGGATGGAAAACCATTAAATTGCCCCATTGTTTGAAGCATCTGAAACATCAGGGGTTTGAGTTCAAAATTGTCAGCTTGAACGTCGGGTATAATTATTCCTGGATGTATGGCTTGAGGAGTCAACATTGCGTAGTCTCGAATGGCTCTATCTCTATCGTTCGCCATGTGAATAATGTTGTTGTTCCCTGGTCGCCTTTGAACACATTGTCCATTCAGACCTTCATGTACATTGACTGGTTGTATCCCCTCTCTACGGCTCAAGTTTCTCAAATCTTGCAAATCATCTATTGCTACAGTAGCTTGTAATTCCCGATGCTCTCTTCTCAATCTCCTTACAGTTCTTTCAATTTCTGGATCAAACTGGAAGTCAACAAATTTATATTTGCGCATGCAAGGGTTGCAAGATCACCTATGTCAACCAAATAAACAAATTAAAATAAAATAAAAAATTAGGACAGTTAAAACTAATTTCACAAATCACAATTAACAATCAATCCTCGGCAACGGCGCCAAAAACTTGTTGGTGTATAAATACTAATGTTATTGGTGTCAATGTGCAAGTGTACACAAGAAGTAATAAAGTGATGAGTATTCAAGATCGTCTCCACAGGGACTGATGTTATTAGACTTGCTACAACAATCTTAACAGTGCAGATTTTGTGTCTAAATTAAGATAAACAATTGATGAAACTAATTTACTAATTAAAATAAAAACACAATAAATAAAATGCAACAAAGTAGATTATCACGTCAAACTCAAGGATAAAAACAATGAGAATATAGAGTAGTTGAGTGAATAAACTCTCTTAATGGTCTTGACTATTTTCTAAAGGTTGGCTCGGTTGCTGCAGTATTTGCTACAACACTGGGTAGAATCCTTATGTATCCTCAGCCGTCGCGTGTTAGATATCTTATATCTATATACAACCTAACAGTGATCAGTTGCTATGCCAACATAAGATATAGCATTACACGCTTAGGTTCTATTTACGTTACAAGGTGAATCCTTATGTCTAGTACATCATTAATCTTAAATCAAGCATGACCATTTTGGGACTCAAGTAAAACTCAATCTGGGAAACTCAATTTAAAATCAAGTATTGTTCTGATATGTTCCACGATGATAGGCCATTTTGCGGCTCTTCATTAGCTAGTATCATTAAATGGGTGATCAACCTAAATAACGAATAAAATAAATACTATCAAAACAAACTGCTACAGTAAATATGCAGCAACACATATTTCTAGTCAATAAACCATCAAGATTGTTTATCATTCAACTACAAATAAATTTAGTTCATGATTTGTAAAAGAAAAATAAAGAACAAAGTTTTAGCCATGAAACACATCCCCATAAATAAATAGATAACGAGAAAGCAAGAGAAGAATAAGAATGAGTGAGCTCCCAATTGATTTCTGCAAATTCTCCTCTTTTGCAGATCTTAATCTCTCTCTTGAATCTTGTTTTTTTTTTGTTTCTTTGTGTTTTTCTCCTTGGGTGACGGCCCTCCTCTTTTCCTTATAATGTGTGCTTCTTTTATAGTTGAAAATTAGGGTAAACAGAACCCTAGGGAGCACATAAGTCAGATTAGGAAACTGCAAATCGCAATTCTGTAGTTATCCCGCGCATAATTTTCTCTGTCGTTGTTCCAGGATTGCTATAGCAATGGTTGCTACAGCAATAGCTACAGCAACTGCACTGTTCTAGATTTATTTCAACTCTTTTGTACCTATGTTCTTTCCTTATTTTTGCAAGCCTATTGCATAGCATTCCTTCCATGAATTATAAGCTTCTAGAAACCTACAATTATGCACATAATTTGAGCGCAAATTACTTTAAATCGAGCAAAACTTATTAAGACTGACTAAAATGATTATTTATGCAAAATGTAACAAAAATGCAATAGAAACACATAATTTACTCTCTAAATAGTATTGATTTAAGCCTAAAAGTACCATAATATCTCTCATTTCATAAAGTTATCAGTTGCTTTACTCGAGCCTCGCATTAGTGGATCCAAGGCTGATGGTTTCATTAAAATAAAGTGGTTTCCAGAGATCTCACCGAGTGGAAGCTAAGGGTTTTTCTGGTGGCATTTGGATCATATGGGATGACAGTTTTGAGGTGGAGTTTGTCATCAATCATAGTCAATTTATTCATTTCAAAATTATTGATTCGAGAGGTTTTAGTTCTTGGGTCACGGTAGTTTATGCTAGTCCAATTTCCATGGTAAGGAAATTCTATAGTCTGAGTTAGATGAAGTTGCCAAGTCTATTGATAGTCCGTGGATGATTGGCGGGGACTTCAATGCAATTAGAAAAGTATTTGAAAAGAAAAGAGGGTCAGCCAGGATCAGTGGTGTGTGACCTCTTTAATGGATGGTTTCATCGAAACCATCTCATGGAACATTTCTTTAAGGGTTCCAAATACACATGATCAAGAGGCAACTTATTGAAAAGATTGGATCGCGTGGTTTGTAATGAAGAGTGGATGATGATGAACGATGCAGCGGAAGTTTTCCACCTCCCCAAATTAAATTCCGATCATAGACCAATGATGTTTCACTGTAGAAAAAATAATTTGGCTCCTACGGGCTTGAAATCTTTTCGGTTTTTAGCTCCCTGGCTAACCGATGAGAGGTTCGAACCCTTTGTGGAAAATAACTAGAAGCGCAATTTGAACTGTACTAATGAGACTGTTGATTTTATCAACAAACTGAGAAACTGGAATAAAGACATTTTTGACAATATTTTTAAAAGGAAAAAGGAACTGCTGGCTAGAATTGGTGGAATCCAACGGTTTCTAGAGAAGCGTCATTCTAGGAGTTTAAGCAAGTTAGAAACTAAGCTAAAGAGGGATCTTGAAAAAGTTTTAACTCAAGAGGAAGTGTTATGGTTCCAAAAATCTTGGAGAGAATGGATTGTCTATGGGGATAGGAACAAGGCCTTTTTCCATCAAAACGTTATTGAGAGACGTCGACGAAATAGAATTGGCGTGATAAAAAATGACGTGGGGTTGTGGATCCATGATGAAGCTGATATTAAAGCCCATGTAGTTTATTACTTTTGTAACTTGTACATGAAAGAGGGAGGTGTTCATGTCCAATACCCTTTTACTCTTGATTTCCCTTTAATTGATAATGATGTTTTGAACAGTCTGATTAAAATTGTTGATGATACAGAGATCAGAGATATGATCTTTAGCATAAGCCCAATGAAAGCCCCAGGAGTAGAAGACATTCATGCCATCTTCTTCCAAACTCAATGGCATGTGGTGGGTCCTCAGTTTGTCAGCCTATTAAAGATTTTTTTCTCGAGAAAGCAATTGCCGAGGGAGTTAAACCAAACTCTTCTTGTACTGATACCCAAGACCAATAATCCATATTCTCTCAAATTATTTAGACCTATTAATCTTTGCACAGTAGTTTACAAGACTATAACTAAGTTCTTATTTACAATAACGTTTTCAATTATATGCCTCCCAGGAAATCATCCACTATATAAAGAACAAAGGGGACAAAACTGGTCAGATGGCTATCAAGGTTGATCTAGAAAAGGTGTATGACCGTTTGAGTTGGGATTTTATTCACGAGACCCTAGGGGTGATTGGGTTACCAAGGGACTTGATTCGTATTATAATGGAGTGTGTAACTACAGCTTTGATGCAACTTTTGTGAAATGGTGAGCTCGCGGAAAGTTTTATCTTATCTAGAGGAATGAGATAGGGGGACCCTTTATCACTTTATATTTTTGTCATGTGCATCGAGAGCCTCAATCACGGAATCAATCAGGCAGTTTGGAATGGGGTTTGGAAACCAATCAGGCTTATTCGTAGAGGTATTCCTATTACTCATTTATTTTTCGCTAATGATCTTCTTCTTCTTGCGGAGGCTTCTGGTGAGCAAGCTCATATGATTAATGAGGTTTTGGATACCTTTTTTTTAAGCTCTGGAGAAAAAGTGAACAGACCAAAGACCTAAATTTTCTTCTCTTGAAATGTTCAGAAGGACACAATTCGAGAGATAAAGAATACACTCGGGTTTTCAGTCACAAAGAACCTCGGTAAATACCTTGGTATGCCCATCCTTCACTCCTGAGTTACTAAGGCAACTTATCAAGAGATCTTAGATAAAGTTCAGCAGCGTTTATCAGGCTAGAATGCCAAGCATCTCTCTCTAGCGGGCAGAATAACTTTGGCTCAATCGGTAATTCAAGCTCTCCCAATTTATGCCATGCAATCAACAAAAATTCTAGCTTCGGTTCTTATCAAAATTGATCAAAGCTGCAAGCATTTTATTTCGAGTGGAAATACAGAAAAAAGAAAATTGAATCTCATCTGGTGGGACACTCTATGCCAACCCAAATCATGTGAGGGCCTTGGTCTTAAAAATTTATCTCATATGAATATGGCTTTGCTGATGAAAATTGGGTGGGGCCTAGTCAACTCTTCTAATACTTTTTGGGTTCAGGTTATGGCTTCTAAGTACAAGATTTATACCACTTGTCTTCCTGATAGCTTACAAACGAGGAACAGGTCTTACTTGTGGCGTGCTGTGGGGAAGGTTTGGGATCATGATTTGAAGGGAACTCATTGGGCCCTTGGGGATGGAAAAAGAGTGAAATTCAGGTGGGATTTATGGCTCAGTGAGGCTGATAACTTACAATCATATGCCCAGAACCCAATCCCTTATCAGCTGATTAATTTATGTGTAGTTGATTTTTCATATAGCAATGGAAATTGGAATTGGCAATTATTTGCTCATTTGTTACCCAACCACTTAATTCTAAAGATTGCTGCAGTTAAAGCTCCTTGTGCTAATAGTGGTGAGGATCAATGTTACTGGGCTTACTCTAATACAGGGCATTTCACGGCAAAATCTGCATACCTCTCCCTGCACCAGTCCAATAATGTGGCCGATAACTCTGTGGAATTTGGTTTGGAAATGGAATGGACCTTAAAGTATCAGAACCTTTATTTGGCTCGCCATAAGCAACAGGCTAAAAACAAAGTTTGAGCTTCATCGAAGGCACATTACTACAGATGCTACTTGTTGTAGTTGCGGCCACTACCTTGAAAATACCATTCATGTGTTGAGGGATTGTATTATTGCTCAGCAAGTGTGGCTTAGATTGGTTCTTAATAATCTATGGAATAATTTTTTTGATTTGGACTTAACGAGTTGGATCTACTACAATCTTAAGAACATGGGATTGATTAGGAGAGATGAAAAATGGCCCTGTATTTTTTGTGTTGCTCTGTGGTGGATTTGGTATTGGCAAAATCAATTCATTCATAATGAGACAAACATCAATGTTGCAAATATTGTGTTGGACATCATGCACCGTGCGAATGAAATTAATTCTTCCATGGAGAATATCATTAGCCCAAACCATGAAATGATCATCAAATGGTTGAAATGGACGCCCCCTCCTTGGTCCTTTTTAAAATTAAATACAGATGGTGCTAGAAAGATTTCAAGACATGCAAGTGCAGGTGGCCTCATTAGAAATTATTGTGGAGAATGGGTTCATGGTTTTGGTATGAATATTGGCCATTGCACTATTATTGGGGCGGAGGTTTGGGGTCCTTTTCAAGGTTTGCAGCTTGCTTGGAATATTGGGATTCGACAACTACGTGTTGAAGTTGATAGTCGATGCACCACTAAAATCCTGGCCACAAATAACAGTTATCCCAATGCTTACTCCTCTCTTATTCAGGGAATTAAAAGACTCCCTAACAGGGATTGGCAGGTATCTCTGTCGCACAGCTATAAAGAAACTAATTTTACAACCAATTACCTTGCCAACCAAGCTCTTCTTTTGCCTCTTGGGATCCATGTGTTTCCAACTCCTCCATCTGGAACTGAAGGGTGGCTGTTACATTATGTATCTGGGTCTGCGTACCCATGAATGGTTGTTGCCTAGTTTTTAACTAAGCCCTTTTTGTATCAAAAGAAAATTAATTATTTAATTAAAAAAATGTTTCAAGCCCGG
This sequence comes from Citrus medica, assembly GCA_002013955.2. Classification (NCBI taxonomy): domain Eukaryota; kingdom Viridiplantae; phylum Streptophyta; class Magnoliopsida; order Sapindales; family Rutaceae; genus Citrus; species Citrus medica. Next base: position 157,595 of record MKYO02010342.1, on the reverse strand, counting down.
CCCTGGTTCTGTTTATTAACCATGGGCCTTGCGCTTGTCCAGCCCACTTCCCAGTGCCAAAAGTATAGAATTAACAATTAGCATGGCTCAGTCTGAGCGGATGGAATTAATGATCATTTTTGCAAGATTTGCAATGTTATTCCCTCTTTGAAGTGGCCAAGATCAAATGAAGGCCGATGGATTCGGGTAACCATCATTTAAGAAAATATGTATATATATTTCAAGTTGCAGGCCATATGAACTGTTTCATTTTATCACTTGCATGCAAAGGTTCAATGACCTAAACAAAACTTTGTTTTTACAATTTGCACTTTGCAAACTCAATTGGTCTTCAATAGATATTATCGAATGTATTGAAAATCTAAATTTATACATTTATAGTTTAATCCATTTATAAATGTTAGAGATAGAATTTTTTTCTCTCATAAATGTGGGTAGATAGGGGCGGAGACTTATGAAAACGAGGGACCATGGCACCTATAGGCTTTGAAAATTTTTGAAGTTTCTAAATGAATTATTAAATTAAGTATAAAAGGACTTATTTGACCCTACAAACTTGATATATGTACTTTATATATAGGTAAGTCAGAAGTGACTCAGTAGTTTGATTTTTACTTGTTAATTATTTTTTCATTTTGACAAAATGGTAAATAGCCTTTTAAAAATTTTATAAAACCTGGATAGCTCTTTGATTTTTATTTTGTTAATTATTTTTTCATTGTGTTTTTTACTTGAAATAGCATCCTCAATTCCGAAATTCTTAGTGGATACATCACAATGATAGATGGAAAATCTTCTAAAATCAGTTCCCTACTAATACCTGAAGTTTGAACTTAGCCCTCTAGAAATTTTCTTCGAGCCTCGTTCATGTGTGAAGAACAAATATCCTCCTGGTTAAATAATAGAGTGATCATTTCTTTCCAAGACTTCATCATTGCCACTAGAACTTCATGAAAATATCTTCGCATTTTTTGACCTGAATGCTTGAGTGCTGGAATCTAATTTTAATGAAACAATTTTAAAGATTGTGGCTAATTGTAAATAAGAACATAGTCATTTTCTCTTAACAATTAAATGTTTACTATCAAGAAGCCATCCTTATTTCTTTGAAAAATTGACACAGAGATATAAGCCCATTCCTATCCATCCCCAAAAGGTCACAGCACATTATTGGTGATTCATTTGCATTTATATTATAAAATTTTGAATAATTCAATTAAATTAAAAAAAAAAAGATGCTACGTTTAAGTATTCTTCTCATCTTTCATGTAACCATCAAAAGTATGAATAGTAGAATTGTAACCATATCCTATTGTCATTGTTAATTTTAGCCATGTGAGGTATATTTAAGTTGTTTCGGGGCAATAGATGTTTTCAGTTCTTGAGGAATTGTAGGCCAAGTAGCAGGCTTTGAGGTTTCCCGAGATTTACATCTATTGTTTACTTCACCCGTGCTAAGATCAATAAAATACTTCTTATAAGTAGGATCAATCTAATTCACTCTTCCCACTTGTGATGACATCCACAAGAAAATTCTAAATAATAATAATAATAATGGAAACAATATTGGTGTGAGAACTAGTGCAGTCTGGTTTATGGGCCTTATTGCAATTGAGGAAGAATATCTGGGTCTTAGTACAGATTGACTTTAGCTGAGGGGCCATCGTGTAAATTGTTCCTTAGATAGATCTTGACAAAATTTTCCTTACTATTGTACTATATAATTATTAAAGAAATATAAATATTTCAACAATAGCGTGATAGTCAAATACAAAAAAAAAATTTGTCGTGTACTCAAAATTCAATAAACACCTACCTGGTTTTTATCCGAGTCAAAGAAACAAACCCAGAGCAATTGGATAGAATGGAGTAAGAAGTCAGCTAAAACAGACACAGCACGAGAGGTTATAGAATTGGAATTATCTTGTACCCCACAGAGACAAATCTATGTTAGGTGAATCCTCGTAAGTTCCTTTATAATCAATACAATATTACAAAGGCACAAATATTTGTATAAATTAATATAATATAATAAGATATAATTAATTAATTAAAATATTAAAATTAAAAATTATATAGGTCTTAACTTATTTTTAATTGAGCAATAATAATATATATTACTACTGATGGCTGAAAATTCCCACAAGGAAAAAGGTCGTTTGGGGACTTTTCACATTCGGTAAAAGGACGAAGATAATTAATATTTAATTTCTCATTCGGGAATAGATGAACCTCTCTCAATTCTCCATATTCTTAATTTTTATTATATATTTTTTAAAAGTTTTTAGTGAATGTTTTTAAATTGTAGTAGTATGGATGTAAATAAAAATAACCTAATATTTATAAAAGAATAATATAAATAAGAGATAATATAAAGACTTGTATAACATTTATTATTATCTGTCATAAATGAAACTGCACAGTTAAATGCACATATGCTACGTTTAAGTATTCTTCTCATCTTTCATGTAACCATCAAAAGTATGAATAGTAGAATTGTAACCATATCCTATTGTCATTGTTAATTTTAGCCATGTGAGGTATATTTAAGTTGTTTCGGGGCAATAGATGTTTTCAGTTCTTGAGGAATTGTAGGCCAAGTAGCAGGCTTTGAGGTTTCCCGAGATTTACATCTATTGTTTACTTCACCCGTGCTAAGATCAATAAAATACTTCTTATAAGTAGGATCAATCTAATTCACTCTTCCCACTTGTGATGACATCCACAAGAAAATTCTAAATAATAATAATAATAATGGAAACAATATTGGTGTGAGAACTAGTGCAGTCTGGTTTATGGGCCTTATTGCAATTGAGGAAGAATATCTGGGTCTTAGTACAGATTGACTTTAGCTGAGGGGCCATCGTGTAAATTGTTCCTTAGATAGATCTTGACAAAATTTTCCTTACTATTGTACTATATAATTATTAAAGAAATATAAATATTTCAACAATAGCGTGATAGTCAAATACAAAAAAAAAATTTGTCGTGTACTCAAAATTCAATAAACACCTACCTGGTTTTTATCCGAGTCAAAGAAACAAACCCAGAGCAATTGGATAGAATGGAGTAAGAAGTCAGCTAAAACAGACACAGCACGAGAGGTTATAGAATTGGAATTATCTTGTACCCCACAGAGACAAATCTATGTTAGGTGAATCCTCGTAAGTTCCTTTATAATCAATACAATATTACAAAGGCACAAATATTTGTATAAATTAATATAATATAATAAGATATAATTAATTAATTAAAATATTAAAATTAAAAATTATATAGGTCTTAACTTATTTTTAATTGAGCAATAATAATATATATTACTACTGATGGCTGAAAATTCCCACAAGGAAAAAGGTCGTTTGGGGACTTTTCACATTCGGTAAAAGGACGAAGATAATTAATATTTAATTTCTCATTCGGGAATAGATGAACCTCTCTCAATTCTCCATATTCTTAATTTTTATTATATATTTTTTAAAAGTTTTTAGTGAATGTTTTTAAATTGTAGTAGTATGGATGTAAATAAAAATAACCTAATATTTATAAAAGAATAATATAAATAAGAGATAATATAAAGACTTGTATAACATTTATTATTATCTGTCATAAATGAAACTGCACAGTTAAATGCACAATTATAATGCATTCATTTAATTTACTTATACAAAACCAGTTTTTTTTTTATTTTGTCATAGGATTTTGAAGATTATCAAAGATAATTTTTATAATAGATTAGTGTAAGAGGTATTCTCATTTTTATGGATTTTTCAAACGTGATACTTTACATTTAAATAATTTCATTTATCATGTTGTAATGGTAATGGCATTTACCTAGTTTGAAGGGAATATTCTTAATTGCCTTTAGTTTTTTTTTATTAATTTTGTTGGTAAAATGCAATTTTATCCTTAATATTATTATTGCAATTAAGTTTAGAAATAAATTTGTCACTTGTTCAATGATCCCCATCTCCTCCCCTAAATTAATTATAACGTGGATGGAGAGATTATAGGGATGCTGATCCCTTCCTTTTCCTGTTAACATGTATCTAGATGATATGTCACATCAATTATTATATATTTTTTATACAAAAGTGTTTATGTCTTTATTACTAGCATCAATTTGTACACATTCTTAATCTAAACTGTTTGTGGTTATATTATTATTCTAATTAATAATATAGTAACTAAATTAAAACTATTTAGAGAAAAAATGACATTAGCATCCCTTTAGCTTCAGAAAATGGTCACGGAGAAAATGATCATACATACATTTTCTTTAATATACACAGGCCCTTTGTTGTGTTAAAGTCATATAAACCCATAAACTCCCTTTTGTGTTTAAAAGTAATCATAAACTCACATAAATCACAAGAATAGTCTAAAGAGAGAGTTTGCATATCTCAAAAAGGAGTCCGAGTGACTTCTAAAAATATGGGGATATTTGAGACTATTTTACCAAACTACGAGGTGCTGGTGCGCTTTTTTCTATTTAAAATGAGTTTTGAGGTCTATTTATCTAAAGATTAAATATATGTTGGGTTATTTCTTAATACCAAATTAAAGGTGGTGAATTTTTTCTTTACATAAGATGACTAAATTGTCCCTTCTCATCTTCAAGCTCAAAACTCCGAGCATTTTATGTAGCACAACTTATCAAAAATACTCTAGTGCTTAAGTTAGCGTTGTTTCTGCAAAATTCCATGTTAGCTCTTGTCTCTTCAAAATTTTGTCTTTAACTCTTTTTATAGTGGAATCATGGAGAGAAACTACTTACTTTCCCTTAATCTAAGAGTATCTCCAAAAGACTCTATAAATTTTACTCTTCAAATATTCATTTGCTTATCATGTGACAAATAGATGAGTGAAAAAAAATATATATTGTTCTCCAAAAGACTCTTCAAATAGAAATAAGTTAAAATTATTTTAATTAAATAATTATTTTTTAAAAGGAAAAGTCAAGAGTAATTAAAGCACATTTCTCTTTTTCTTCAACAAAAAGCAATAAATATAAATTGAAGAGGGAGAGAGTAACTGTTCAAATTTTAAGAAAGATGATCATTTCTTATTTGAAGAATCTTAATTGGAGTATTTTTTGGAGCCTTAAATATTGATATAGCTCTTCAAATAAGTAATAAAATCTTATTTGAAGAATTTTTTGGTGATGCTCTAAGTACAATTAATTTTGCATCTTTGGACGCATGGTCAAATAGGATTATTTATCGGTACAAATCCTTGCATCTACAAAAAATAATTAAAAATAAAACAATCACTTTGTTTCTAGGCATGCAATTTGTTAAGTCCATTATTTATAGAGTTGACATCTTATGGTAAATCTAGTTAAATTTGAATTTTATTTATTGCATAGCTTGTAATAGAGATTGATTTATTAATTCCCTAATTTAGTGAGATTCTAATTTATTAGGAATATTTATTTCCTAATTTAATTAGATATCTAATTTAGAAAGTCTATTAATGATGAGATTCTATAATTGGCGCATGAGATCTATTTAGAGTTAGAAGTTCATTAAATGCTCTAGATATTTCTTGGGAGACAAAAAAGAAAAGAATATCATATTTATTCCTATTCTGATTCATGGGAATTATAAGAGGAAAAAAACTCTTATTTGGAAAGAATCCAAGTCTTTTAAGACTTGCTATTTTGGTGAAACCCTAATGCCTATATGAAAAGAGGTATTTCATAATTGAAAGCACCCACAACACAGAATTATAAAGCAGAGAGGCAAAATTCGGCCTCTTCCCTAAAGACTCCGGATTTGGCACATAATGTTGTGTTGATTTATTTATTTATCTTCTTTTTATCTTTGTGGAGAGTTTATGTGGATCTTGGATCACTGGACATTGAAAATTTGCTATTGATTACTTTGCGGAGTGCCTTAAGGATCGTGGATCAAGAGAGTTAGTAATTATTTAAGAGAAGCAGATTCAATTTAAGGTTGAGTAAACTGTCTGGTGATAAACTATAAGTGAGAGTCTTAAGTTTGGTAAATCTATAGGTTGTAACATCTCAACTTAGTGAATTTCTTTTCATCTAGGTGTGGTCTCGTGAATGCAGGATTGATTAATCTAAACCACGTAAAAATCTACGTGTCATTTATTTTTTGTAATTTATTGTGTTTTTAAAAAATTAATATTTTTTTACGAATGAACAGTAATCGTGAACAATAACGATGAATAGTTTTTTCAAAAATTAATTAAGTTGTTAATTTTTTTAATTACTTACATTTACTTGTGATAAATGTAAATTTCTTTCACCATTAATTATAGGGTTTGCGTAAGTTATACTTATTATAACTTAAAACCAGATAAAATGATATAAACGTGAGTAATAAAGTAATGAGGTTAGATGGGCCAGCGAATAAATTTTTAATTGCAAGGTAAGTTCCAGTGTACCAAATATATTTTTGTTTTCAACTTCTGGTCAAGAAAGTTTTGCCTTTGTAGTACACCGAACGTATGTCTATATATAATGAGTGTTTGACAGCAAACTTATATCAACTCATTGCATGATCCACAAGCCAGGACTCAATACTCCGCAAGAAACAGCCCAATTATTAAATATGCTTCAAATGCAGTGTTTAAGCTTCTCTCCAAAAAACCATCCATTACAACAGAAATCATTTCAACCTCCATTGACATACAGACGAAAGTCCTCAATAATCGAATGCTCGTCACGAAGTTCATTTCGTTTAAACAATCAAATCAAAATTGAACTCAATAATGAGGGCATAATTAGCAATAGAAATCATCATAAACCATCGAACGGGCACCTAGTTCCTTTGGCATTACAAGATGGCTGTGCATTACAATCCGAGAATGATCATACAGAAGCCGCAACTCCAAGCTTCTTGGAAGTTTTCAAGAGGAAGTTGAATGGAATCGTCCATTTAACCCGTCCTTATGTTTGGATTAACATTGTGAGTTGCTTGTTAATTAATATAATGATGGTCTGTCGTTTTTGTAGATTTCATTTGGAGATTTGAGTTTCCTTTTTTTTTTTTTAATTTTTCTTTTGACAGATTGTAGCGGTAACATCAGTTTCCTTGCTTCCAATACAAAGTCTTTCTGATGTGACTCCCAATTTTTTTACGGGAATAATTATGGTAAAGATAATTTCAATAAAATTAAAATTAGGTACTCGGAAATGATAACTTGAATTAACATTAATTCATTTTGACATTTCAGGCCATAGTTCCCACAATATTGATGAACGTTTTCCTGTGTGCCATAAACCAGATTTGTGATGTTGAAATAGACAAGGTATATATATATATATGTACGTATATGCTTATTATGAATCTGTATATATATAAATTATTCTTCCAATATTATTATCATTTGTTATTGTTGTTTCATATTGACTTTTCTTTAAAATGGTATGGGGCTGGACAAAACTTAAATCAATTATTTTATTTTTATACTTCCTCAGTGAATTAAACTTGAGTGACCAGTCAAAAAAACTGGATGAAAACTACTCTGTTAAGCCCCTAACTGAAATTAGTATTATGCTTATAAATCAACTATCCTACGGACGTAGCTCAGTATTTTGAAGCAGTTTTATTTTAACTGACCACTAGAGTTAGAATCTTAGGAGGTAGGAATTTTAAAATTAATTTTAGGCTTTGTCTACCCCTCTATCTTTTTTTATTAAAGAAAAAAAAACTAATAAATCAAATGAATATTGTTGAAGATTAACAAGCCGTATCTGCCCCTTGCTTCCGGAGACTTGTCCATGGGAACTGCAATCGCAATTTGTGTAGGATGTACACTCATGGTAAGCAACCATACCTACAAAAGATTCTACAATTTTATTTCTAAGTTCATTTGCATACAATGAATTCGATGGCCGTTTAATTGATTGATCTGATCTCAATTATCAGAGTCTTGCTATGGGGGTGATGTCCGGATCTCCAGCACTTCTTTGGGCCCAAATTTTGTGGTTTCTAACTGGATGTGCTTATTCCCTCCCAGTGAGTTAACATATTTTAACGGAAATTAAAATAAAATTAATACAAAACAAAATAGAAAATCTTAATTAATCATCTTGTTGGTTGTTTCTAATTAATCTTGGCTGCAGCTTCCCTTTCTTAGATGGAAATCACACACATTTATGGCTCCATTCACTCTCGTTATTCTCATGGGACTTTTACTTCAAATACCTTTCTTCATTCACAGCCAGGTATATATGTGGGATTATTTCTTCAAACTAATCATCTACTTCATTTCTATTTGTATTTTCTTGTAATTTTATTGCTAAATGTTTTAATTTGATACACATATACAGACATACGTGCTTGGTAGACCTTTTATAATGACAAGATCATTTATATTCACAACCGCTATTATGTCCATCTTTGCATTTGTAAATGGACTTCTCAAGGTAATAATTTCAGAAATTTAATTCACATACCCAAACATTATTAAAACCTAGTGAAATCATGCCTTAACTAATTTATTTGTTTATGTGATTTTATTTTATGAATAGGATCTGCCTGATGTTGAAGGGGACAAAGCATTTGGCATGCAGACACTCTGTGTTCTTTTGGGGAAAGAAAAAGTTAGTGTAGCATAACATTACCATATAATATTTTATTCGTAGTTGGACTAACAAATATCATTGTCACATAATACTTCATTTCCGTCAATCTAAAAAAGAAATAAGGTGAGCCGGCCTTATCTCAACTTAATAAATTTTTTTTTCGTGTAATAAAAATTGTCTTAACAATTTTTTTCCCCCATGAAAAGGTGCTTCCGCTTTGTGTTAATCTGATGTTAATTGGTTATGGAGGTGCTATAATAGCTGGGTCATCCTCATCTTCAATAATTAGCAAGCTTGTTACTGTAAGAATTAAATTTCCCCTTGGTATATTTTGTGCAAAAATGTAAAAGACATAACGCTCACAAAAATAATATATACACTTAAGTGTTTATATTTTTTAAAATATAAAAAATTAAATAATTTAAATTAAAATATAACTAAATGAATATTTTTACTTTTCTTGTAAATATTTTAACTTTTTGCAGATAATTGGTCACAGCATACTTGCTTTCATGGTGTGGCTTCGATCTCGAAAAGTCGATCTTGACAGTTTTGAATCACAATTTAGTTTTTACATGTACCTTTGGAAGGCAAGTGGTTATTCTACCTCAGTTGTTAATATTGAGTCAAAAATACAAACAAGTTACAGTTTTACTATTTGACTGATTTAACTTCTAATAGAAAATTATATGCTTTTGCATTTGCAGTTGAACTATATTGAATACTTCCTTATCCATTTTCTACGCTGAGAAGGGAAAGAGAACTTCAAATTCCTTTAACAAATATCAGAGGCACTGCGTTTAGAAGCTTTTTTGCTGCTTACAATAATTGTTTATTATGTTGTGTTGTGTTTTTATGTATCCCTCAATAATGTTAGGGGTTTAATATCATGGGGTGAATTGAAGTTATTTTTTTAATAAAGTGAGGAGTTATTGAAAGTCATAGAATTGTTAGATATTGCAATGGGATTAATTGAGAAATGTATCTTAAATTTCTTAAAACATTTACGTTTTGGTCCCTAATTACATTTTTGTAATAAATTATATTCCTTCCTTTACTTGCAATGATTGTTTTGGTATGTTTGAATCGTATTATGTTATACTACTTGTTTGCCTTTAGCGACTTGAGCGGTGGTGTTCTCATGGAGCTTTCATTATCTGATTATTTGAGTTTGAATTTTAAATAGATATAAGGTTAAATTTTTAATTTGAGCCCTGTCAAACACTCAAACTTTAAAATATATACACATACATACACACACAAAATAAAAAATAAAAAATAAGTCTAACAATAATTGGAATGTAAAACAAACTCTAACAATTAGCATGGTAAAATTTCATTCTTTTCGAAATAAAGTGCTTAGCTAATTTTCTTTCCGATAGATATTTTTAAATTGGGACAAGATTAATTGTTAATTTTCATAGTGGTGGAGCCACTATGAATAGGACAATATTTTCCTATTCATGTAGATCTCATATAGCATGAGTTTTCATAGTGGTGGAGCCACTAAGAGCCAAGTGGGAGCAGTTTCAAAAATCTCAGAATATATTTTCTTTCTCATTCAGATAAATTATGAATATGTTCCTATTAGACTAATTAAATGCATACAATTTAAGTTTAAAATGTATTAAAATTTTCAAGTTTAATATTTATTTAAAATCCACACATATATTTATACACATATGGGGTTCGAATCCCGGGTCTCTTAAAATTTATTTCAAACTTATAGAAATATTTATACACCATCCAGTCCATCTTATAAAATTAAAACTAACTTGTTTACATAATATTTGTTTAGTTAATACTAGTATATATTATGCGAGGACTTAGTGGCATAGCAAAAAAATAAAAGAATAAAAAATAAAATCAGTAGAGACAAAAATTTTGACCGATAAATATAAACAAGGAAGCAAATGTACAAAATCTCAATTTTTAATATATATATAGTATAATATAATGTTAATTAACATTAAAATAATTTATAAATATGCATTATATTTTTTATTATTATATTTGTATTTATTATAAAAAAAATTAGAAAAAGAACACCTACACCCTTGAGGTCAAGGGAAATGGTCATTAAGACTCCCAAGTTTTCAACAAATGGACACCAAGACCCTCTTTTGACCATAATATCCTTTAGCTCTATAAACCCAAAAAAATTGACTCTAAAATTTTGTAATAAATAGAAAATTAGCATTAAAACAAATACAATAATATATAAATTTAAAAATAATTTTAACATTTAAAATTTTTTTTATTTTTTACAATCTATTAAACTTTTTTATTAAAGTAATTTTTAATAATAAATAGAAACATAATATTAAAATTAGAACTATTTTGAATATTATGTAAAAATTAATTTTAATATTATTAATAGAGAGATATTTTCTTAATTGTAAAATCTATTTAACCCGAAGATTTATTTAAAAACTTTATAATAATGCATATATATTACTAAAATGGATATAATTTTTTAATATTTTATTATTATTTCAAATATAAACAATAATATTAAGTTATTTTTAACATTTAAAAATGAAGAAAATATTACTTTAAACATAAATAATATATTACTATAATACCCTTTGAATATGGTAACTAAAATAATTTTAATATTATTTTATATTTGCAAGAGTGAAGGTCATCGGAGCAACAGAGGGATTCTATAGAGGTGACAACCTTGGGATCATTCTTTGATTTGGAAAACATTATCTCTAGCCTTTTCAAGGGAAAGGATTGTATGCTCATAGTAGAGGAAGTCTACAGCGAGATGGCATACTGTTTTATTTCAAGACTTATAAAGTGTTCACTTAGTGAGATTATAAAAAGGTGGCGACAATCATTGAGAGGAAGTCTCATATTGAGTAAGGTTCTAATAGTTTGTAATTTTTAAATGTTTTGAACTTACTTGATTCGTGAATGAGGCTATGTTGACATAGGGATTTGAATCTTGAATCACGTAAAAATCCTTTAGTATACTTTATTCTTATACAATTTATTTTTACACATTATTTTCTTTAATTAACTTTTGACTAAATTTGGTAAGCATACTAAATCCTCATAAGAATTAATACGTTCACGATGGCAGATTATTAAAAACAAATAAAAAGTTTATTCACTCAATAACCCTAAACATTCACATGGAATGAGATTAGGGGGAAAAAAACCTCAATTTATTCATATGAACAAATTTAGCTATTTCATGGGGGGAAAAACACTTAAACTGAGTTCTTGCATGTAAAAAGAAAAAAAAGGGAGGTTTGTGATGATTTTTCAATCTATGAAAAAAAAATGCATAATAACAGAGATTTGGGGATAATTTTTGTATTTTGAGAGTGTACCAGTGAAAGGTAAAATTCTAAAATTTTAAGAAATTGAGTGTTTCGGGTGGAAGGGGTGCTCAAGTACTTACTAGGGTGCTAATATTCTCACCATTAAACAAATCATTATGTATCCAACATCCAATGAAAACCAAGCTTGCATTTATCGAAGTCAAAGAAACTAAGATGAATCATTAATAGACTAAAAATGAAGTTGTTGAAATTGGAATTATCATCTCCTATCTAAAGACAGCTCTATGTTAGGTGAATTTTGTAAGTATCTTTTAACCGATAAATTCTAGAATATCTTAGATGTATTACAACCAATTAATGCATGTATGACATGTGTAATTAAATTTAATGTAACCACTACTTACATGATAGTTTTTTAAAATAAATGCACACATGTCATAATATTATTTTTTTATTGTATGACTGACAAGATACCTTTGATGCATTCTAAAATTTCCCCTTTTAACCAATAAAATGGTGTTAATTAAGACCGTTCAAGTTGAGTTTTGAGGTCAGTCTAACACTCTAACTAATGCCAAATGTTATATTAGGTAAATTTTGAATACCATTTTTTTTTCAAGAGCATTTTTAATACGGAAATCAAGGTAAAGAATTACTTCATAATTACCTACTTGAAGTGACTGAGTTGTCCTTCATCATCTTTAAATTCCTAAAAGCTTCAAGTACCTATTAGGCACTTGCCAAAACATCACGCAAATTAGTATTTAATGTATGTTTTGGTTAGAAGAAATGGGAGGAGATGAGAGAAATGAAAAAGAGAAAAGGAACGAAAAAAATAAAGAAATAAGATGATCAATATTAATTTTATTATTTGGTTTGACATGAAGTCTCTAATGTAACGCTTCTAAGTTTATTTGTCAATCTTTGAGAGAATAGTTTCCATTTTTAAGAAAGAGAATTTAAACTAAGTCCACTAAAATTTTTGAGTTACCAAGTTTGCTCTTTCCATAGTGGAGTCATTGAGGAAAATTACTTTCCCTTGATTGTAAATGCTAAGTTAAATCCAAATTACAAGTTCCATAATTTACCTTTTTAGTGATTTAACATACATCATAAACATAGATATTGATGTATTTGCAGATAAACTATGTTGAATACATCCTTATCCATTTTCTCTGCTGTGATGGAAAATGCATATATATCTTTCTGGAAACATATACAGTTTGGTTACCTTAGTTTTTAGATATTTTATTTTGTCCTCATTTATGTTTTTAATTTTCATTTTAACCTGCATTGAACCAAAATCCTTCACTTGATGTTTTGCTAATATTTACTGTGCCAGTGATGCATCCCATCAGAAAAACTATTGTAATAAAAAATAATCATTGAGAGGCAGCAAGTTAGTTTGGCAAAAATGTTGATTATAAATTTCCTAAAAAATTGCATACATAATATTGTATTAATTCTTTCTTCAAATGAAAAACAAAAGAGGGAGAAGGGAGAAACAAACGTAAAACATTAATACGAAAATACTAAAACTTACGATGAAATCACAACATAACAGATTAGTAGATATAGCAAGGGTATGGCTGTAATTGTCGTGTGCTGTGCAACTTTGAAAGTATGACGCATTAATGTAAATGCTTTTATTCCGAAGCAGTTATAAATTAAAAAGTCATAAACAGCTCTCATAGCTGTCCTGTACTCTCTGCCCTCGATGTCAAATATACCCTAAATGCGTTTGAGTAGGATGAATAAGTCCATCATGCTGTCCTGTACTCTCTGCCCAATGATGGAAATATTCTCTTCAGCCTTTGTTGCAAAATGGTTAAAAATTTTGTCTACAAACTCATCTCCAAAGTGCTCTTTGACGAGTCCCTCATACACAGCTCTCATAGCAACGGCCAAATCACTGGCACTACATAATACTTGCTGCTTGGGATTAGTCATTTTCTCCATTCTCTCAATGGTAAAATTTCCATTTCTTTGGATAATTCCTTCCAATTCTTTGGGAGTCGGGTTGTGCATTTTTTCTTCGCTTAGTATTCCCTGGAATAAAGCATTTCAAGTCTTAATATCAGACTCATTGGATCGGATGTATGTTCAAACAAGACAATAGAATCATAACACGTTTATTTACAAATAAAAATGTTCACTCAGCACTTACCATCTTGGCTAATTCAACTAGGCAAGATCCGAAAGTATTATAGGATGAACCTGCAGCATTATTAACCAATGGGATTCCATCTGGTACAGAAAACACGACCAAAGCAGCTAAGCCTCCAGGCACAAGCTCTTGTGCTCTAGCATTCAAAAATGTCTGAAAGTCATTATTGAACTGAGCTGCATATGCTCCATAACTTCATTTACAAATCTTCTGGTTTGAACACTTCCTTCCACCCCATCAACTTTAGGAACTTTGGAGAGCCAATGCGGGGTATAGGAAGAATGTACAAAATGTAGAGATGACTTAGGAAACAAGCTACTGTAAAAAGAACCCGGCACGCCGGCAGCGTAGTAACTCCGTGATTGAGGGAGAGATTTAAAGAGTGTGTCAAAATCATTATCAGAGTTATCGTTAAAAAACACTTGAAATTCAATGGCTGAAGGGCATTCATGTTGAAATTTCAACTCTACAGAACTATTATGTTTTACACAGCAATGAAGGTGTTAGGTCCTGTGGAGCAGCCAAAATCTGCTAATACGAAATGTGTTTGGAACGGCATTAAGTCCCAAGATCCTCGAGTCAAGTTTATCAATTATGCCTTCCTTGATTAATTCCTTAGCAGCTTTGACAGGTCCTCCCTGCAACAATAGATTAATCTCGATTCTTTTTTGCAATATGTGTTTAGACCAGTGACAGCAGTTCTTGGGTCATAAGGTAAAATATAAACTTGAATAGACTATAACATAAATCAGTAAAATTGAAAGGAACTATTATAATGAATATATATATATATATATATAAACAGGATATACAATTGAAAAACTGAGAGAATCTTGTGCAATGAAACAGGATTTTGGTTCGATTGGACTAAAATTTAGAAATTATAAATTTTTGTCCCTATAGCACGAAATCAATAAACCTTCGAGGGTCCATCATGAGAGTTATAATAGAGAAATCACAAACTTGATTAAGCTACAAAACACCTTTAAATTAATGGGGCCAAAACGTAAAATATAACACTTAAAAGTTGGTAAATTTTAATTCAATCATTTATTTTTACTGAAATTGGTTTTTATTTGGAGATCAGGCCTCTAGACCTCCACATAATTCTAACCCTAGTTAAAAACTTATGAAAAAAATGATGTTTTGCATTGATGCTATATATATGATATACTTTACATTTCAGATATGATGTCAAATAATATATCATTTTTTTTTCATCTTTCTTAGCCTCTTACTTTTTCAAGACTGTGATAAGTTAAATAAAACTGCTTAAAAATCATTCAGTCAAATCCCAAGTGGCCCACTGATACATATATATTATATGAACCAGAAAAATTAAAAGAAGTTCGTAGATGAAAAAGGAACAAAAATATATGACATATAGATACAATATAGACACACACACAGAGAGAACCTGGTCGCCAGAATTGCTTGCATAGCTATGAGCACCATCTCCTCCAACCATGGGACGTGAATCAGGCACGATTTGTGTATCACGGTTGGCCATTTTATCAAACTTTCGTTTATTAGAATGTGAAAGATTGTTTCTCCAAGCTCCAATGTGAAAGATTGCTTTTGTGCACGCTCAATATGCTCGTCTTCTGTATCACCATATATCTTTGGAAAATAAAAATAAATTAACATCATCTTATATCTTGGGTCAAGTACAACAACCACAACTAACATAAGATGAATGTCATGATAATATTCATCAAATTTTTCAGCCATTTTGTCAGCCATAATCCTAATATCAAGGTTTTAGCAGTGCACCACCTATTAATTGAAAATTTCATTTTACATATCAACGGAAAGAACATATTAGCAGTTGAGTATTTTGTACCCGAAAACATCTTCGTTAACATATAAAATGATTTTAAATGCTCTACCATTATGAGCTTGCACCACCTATTAATTGACAATTTCATTTTACATATCAACGGAAAGAACAAATTAGCAATTGGGTATTTTGTACTCGAAAGCATCTCTGTTAACATGTAAAATGATTTCAAATGCTCCACCATTATGACCGCCAAATCCCACTCCTCATCACTTGGCAAGCTCTTATATTGAGGCTCACATTGTTGCAATCGAGAAAAAACACTTCTATACATCAATCTACTTCAAGCATGGCATAAGTAGAGTTCCAATAAGTAGGACAATCTAATTTCAAATTTTTTTATAATTAATTTGTAATTGTCTAACAGCTAGCTCAAACGTTTCATATCTTTTTTGTGTTTGTGTCCAGTAACTCACACTCTCTCTAATCTTTCCAACCCTAGTTTCTATAATTTGCAATCCATCCCACACAACCAAGTTCAATATATGAGCAGTACATGTCATATGAAAAAATTTACCACTAGAAATTAAGTTATCAATATCAAACCTTAACGGCAATTTCTCCACCATTGTGTCATTATTGGTACAATTATCCAATGTCACTGAGGATAACTTTCTATCCACGTTCCAATCTAATAGGCATTGTACTAACTCATTAGAAAGGGCATCAGTAGTATGGGGGCTTGGAACATAGGTAAACTTATCAAATAATCAAGTGTTAGTATTAAATACACAAACTCAAAATGTTATAATAATTTAAACTTGAAAAAAATCTAATATAAGTAATAAAAAACTTGAAAGAGAAATTAAGCAAATAAAAATTTATAAACAAATTACCTTAAGATTCAACTATGCAATTTTCAGGAGTTGTCAATGAAATGAGCTATCACAACCAAATATCCCTTTTTTCTGATTACTAGTTATCCATAAATCCGTCTTAATGGCCATTCTACCATGATTTTTCTCCAATAAATGCAAAGTCTTAACCTTCTCAATTTGATATAACTTCAAGATCTCGCTCTTCAAAATGTTTCTGCTCATTGGCTTAACCACAGGGTTAGCATGTGCCATCATTTCTCGAAAGCCTATACATTCCACAAATCTAAGTGGAAGCTCATGCATGATAACCATTCTTGCTATCAAACTTCGTAAAACGTTTTGATCAAAATCACTTTGAGACTTCCCCGAAGTGCTTTATCTATTTTCGATTGATACTTCTTAAAACAAAATGCCACATATCTATTCAAAGTCGAAGTCCCTTATTTGTATTTTGCTTTTAAAATTTCATTACAATGCATGCACTTTGCCTTTTGTTCTCCATCAACCATTATTTTTGTAAAGTCCTCCCAAGCATAAGAGACTTTCTTCCTTTTTTCCAGTTTCTTGCTTTCTCTTATTATCATTCACGGTTGACACTGAAATTTCTTCAACCTCATTATCAGTTTTATCTTCGACATTATGAGATAAAACTAGAACACTTGATGAATTGATTTCCACATTGTTTGACATTACACTGCTTTACTGTTACAATGGCAAAGAAATTAAGGAGATTGTCAAAAAACTTGTTCAAAAAACTTCTGCAAGTCAGTTTCCATATTTCTCTCTATAATTTTACTGCACAATTAATAATTTTTCCCTATAAGTTACTAATCGTATGTGTTGCGGCTACATTTTTGTGTTAATGAAATATAGCACCTATTACACATGTTTATATTATACATGTTTATTATCATAAAAAAAGCTCATATTACTGTATTACATATGCTTTATTATAAAAAATAAGCTCGAGCATAGCATCCAAAAAAAAAAAAAGCATTTATAAAACAGTATAACACCAAATACTAATAGTAATTTCATCATTTTTTTAACTAAGTCGGAAAAATTATATGAAAGGCAAAATTAAGAAGTAAAAATCAATACTTGGTGGCTAAGGCTGACTGGTTGTGATGGTAAAGAGATGGTGGTTGAGAAAGTGGCGATGGAGATGGTGGTTGTGACGGCGACAAAGTGGGCTGCACGAACGTCGCTATAGGCCGTGATAGTGGCACTCAGGATGGAGCAACTGAGCAAAGCGAGTCAGCAACCGAGAAGAGATGATACCGATGGTGGGTGGTGGATGCTGCTGGCTTGGAGTGTCAGAGGCGCGGCAGCCGGTGGCAGCGCTGTTGCTTATGCTTTTCAAATTAGGTTTCGATCGGATTTGGCAATATGGGTATTAGGGTTTTGATTTTGGTATTTATATTTTCTTTTTTTTTAAATTTATTAAGAAACCAGGTCCGGGTTCTGGGTTTTTGGTGTTGTGCCCAAAACTGTGCCCAAAAATGTCCCTTTTTTTAATATATAAAATCCGGACCGGATTGCATGGGTCTGGTCCGGGCGGATTTTTTTGACACCCCTAACATCAAAGTTGAAAGTCATACGAAATGCATTCGTACCATCCAAACAACTTCCATGTTAGATATTGGCTAACTCACATATAGACAAAATTAGGTTACCATGCGCCAGGTGCATTGTAGCTAGACCCTATTAATTCAAAATTATGTTGTCTTTAGTATTATTTGGCTGAATTTCAAAATACCATATCCAAGCAAATATAATCAATAATTGGAATGAGATAGAATTAGAATAAAGAATGAGAATTAGAATTATAATAAATTGTTTGCTTTATTTGTAGGAATTAGAATCAAAATGAGTTGTATTGCCGTTAATGTGTTTTCTTTATCTTATAATCGCAATCAATTGTTACAAGTCATTAAAATGACCTTAGTTGATTATTATAAATATTTATTATAATAATTGTCATCATTATTATTCAAAATAATTATTTTTAAAAATGATGATGATGATGATATTAAAATAATAAATATTATTTTAAAATGATTATTATTATTGTTAAAATTACTACTACTATTATGATCATTATCACCACCACCACCATCATTATTTTTATTATCAATAATTAATTATTATTATTATTATTAACAATAACAACAGTTACAAAAAATAAGAATAATAACAATAACAATAATATAATAATATTTTTTAGGACAAAATTGAAATTATGAAATTTGAGAAGGGTAAAATGGAGAGTTCAAGGAATATGAACTTAATTCTCAACCCCCCATGGAAATCAAGTTCCTTGTCCTTAAACGCAAAAATATTTGGGCCCCATATATTTCATTTTCATTCCCACTTCTGTTTTAACAAGTAAACACTATCAATTATTCATATTCCAAATGTTGACTCTCCAACTTAGAAATAAATGCACCGTAGAAGTGTTTGAATAAGCTTGTAATCTTGTATCAATTCATTTCATAATACATACAAGTCAACAAATCATGCTTCAACGTATTTGGGGATTTTAGTTTTATTTATTTCCAGAAAGGTATACTAAGGGGTTGTTTGACTTAATGACTTAATTGACTTAATTTTAATCAGTTAAGTGATTAAGTCTGTTTATTTTTTCAACTTAATGAATATTTTCAACAATTAAGTCATTAAGTTACTCAGCTAATTTTTTTAGCTTTTCACATAATCTAAAAAGTTTGAATGCTATCATTAAAAGATATTTTCCAAAATATCTCTATCTAATTAATTAATTTTCATCATTAGCTAAATAAAATTTAATAATTAGCATTATCACCAAATAATCACACTATTCTCGAAAGAATAAATGCACGACTAAAGCAACATCTTCAATCTTCTTACAAGTAATAAAATGTGCCATCTTCAAAAACTTATCAATCACAACCAGTATAAATTCTTGATTAGTCCTTATAGATGGTAACCTTAACATAAAATCCATGGTTAGATGAAACCAAATATTCTCCTGAATAGGTAATGGTTGTATAATCCCATGTTTTGCGCATTTCCCTTTCCTGCTTGACAAGTCCAACGTCTTTGCACAATCTTGCACACAATTTTATTCAATTATGGATAATAAAATTGCTCCTCCAGAAGTGCCTTGGTCTTATCTTGACCAATATGTTTGCTCAATTCTTCTCTATGCAACTCATGGATAATTTACTTCCTTAAAGAACTTCGAGACGCACATAACTAATTAGCTTTGAACAGATAGCCATCTCAAATGAGGTAGTCTCCATCCTTAGCGTACAACTCCTTCAAGCATTCAAAGCCAATAACTTTATTGACTAGAGTTATTAGTAAAGTCGTTCTCCAATTGTGTGAATTCTCCAGTTTAGTTTGTTGCCAAAATTTATGCTTCAAACAAAAGTGAATTTTTGCATATCGTTCACATTTCTTGCATGCACCTTGTGCAAATTTTGTTAGATGTTAAACTACTTTAATGCCTGATAGTTTCTATAAAGTATGAACTCTTTCTAAATTAGTTAATGCTCCCATTAGTTCAATGACCTAAGATTGCATAAAACTCTTAGTTGTAAATAGACCACTTCTATTACGCTTCATTCTAACTTCTCACACATGTACTTAATTGGTCGTTCCTTTTAAAAAGGACAACCCCAATTACTTTACTTAAAGCATCACACTCATCCTCGAGCACTTTGCTAAAATTTAACAAGGCTAATATAAGAGCAATAGATAACTTCTCCATTAATAAAGCAAAATTCGCTTCTTGCTTTTCTTCCCATTTAAACTTCCCTTTCTTCAAACGCATTATAACAGGTGTAGCTATAATGTTAAATCACGAATAAATCTCTTATAAAACGTGGCCAACCCCTGAAATCTCCTAATTTAACCCACTATTTTGGATATATGTCATTCTTTAATGGCTTGTATCTTTGACTCATTTGCTTAAATCTCATTTACACCAACTATAAAATCCAAAAACTCCACAGTACTCTGCAGAAATCTACGCTTCTTTGGATTAATACAAAGTTTGTTTCTCCACAACACCTCTATAGTCATTCTCGAATGCTCTAGGTATGTTACCATATCAATAGAATAAACTAGAATATCGTCAATATACACCATAAAAAATTTGTAGGAAAATGGTTTAAAAACCTGGTTCATGAAGCGTATACAGGTTTTAGGCAATTTGATAATATGAATGGCATTACAAACCACTCATACAACCTTCCTTTGTTTTGAATGTTGCCTGCCACTCATCTCTAGGCCTAATTCTGATATAATAATATCTACTACATAATTTTATCTTCGAGAAAATAAAGACTATCTAATTGATCTAATAAATCTCAAAAGATTAGAAGAGGAGAAGGATACTTCATCGTAATTTGGTCAATTCACCTACTACGTGCATACATATGTAAACTTTTATCCTTTTTTGGCACCAATAAAGCTGGTCAACACATGGACTCATACTCTCACGAATGAACCCTTTCCACAATAACTCATCAGTCTGCCCTTATAAGATCGCTTGCTTGTGAGAGTTCATATAATAATGGGGCAAGTTAGGCAAACTTGTCACAGGAACTAGGTCTATATAACACTATATATCTCGTAAAGGCACTCGCTAGAAAGTTCTTCCCTTCGACTTTAGAATTCTTTTTTTGTTGTTAAAGTCACCAAACAAACATTCTTACTTTTCCACCATAACTCATACACATTTTTCCTCTCTTTATGAATTGCATTAACATCAAATTGCTAAGGTCTGCCCAGTAGCAGATGCCACGCATCCATATCGACCACATTACACACTACATCACTTTTGTAAATCTTCCTAAATAGAGAAACGAACACAACAAACTTTCGTTACTCATGTTTCTATACTTTATTTTAACCACATATTCTTTAAGGTGTCATATGCTTTTGATACGAATCCCGTCAAGAACTGACGGGACCCTAATCAATATAGTCCCCAAGATCGTATCTAAACTTGGAATTGAATAGAACCGTAACCCAATACTTAATGAAAGCATGAACCTTGGTATGTGAAGACGCCACAATCAATTATGGATGATTTGATTGATAAGTCAAGCGTTTGATCGTCTCAAAAATCCGATAAGCTCAAAGAGTTTGTATATGAACTAAAGAGAATTAATTCTCTCACCAATTGCATCAAAACTTATATGTCTCTGTTTATTATATGCGAGTACATTATATGGGATCGGTTACAAGAAATTTTAGAAATAAATCCTAGACCAAAATCAAATCGAAATATGAATCTAAACAAATAGGAAAGAATTTAAATCAAATCAGAATCCTAATTGGCTTAAATGCCTTACATCAATTAAAATGGAAACTTGGCAATTAAAAGAGAAATAACTTATTTGTCTAATAGTCTTCCTAAAAAATTGAAAAGTATCTGAAAAAGGAAAATAATATATTTTTTTGCCATAATGTGCAAGCCAACTTCCTATTTCATGGAAGTGATTATTTGGAAACTTTAAGAGCCTAAATCATACATTTATCATATGCGATTCCTTCAACGAGCCTCCACTAATTTGATTGAGTCCAAGTTGTTTGAATCAACCCATTAAGCACTTCTTTAAATTTCTTTGGCGGGGCACTTGTGACGAGTTCGATGGGAACTTGAATAGGATCTAAATATGCCTCATCCCACGTGCTTGTGACAGTTTTGTCCTGAATCTCATCATTCCCCTCCTCTTGAAGAGGATTTATCCTCAAATCATCATTTGCATCAAAAGGACTCAAATTAGAAACATTAAACTAGCACTTACGTTGTACTCACTAGGCAAATCCAGCTTGTATGCATTGTCATTAATCCGTTCCAATACTTGGAAAGGACCATCCCCTCGAGGTAATAATTTAAATTTCCTTCGTTCTGGAAATCGTTCCTTGCACATGTGTAACGAGACCCAATCACCGGGTTCAAAGACTAGCTTATGTCGCCCTTTGTTGGTTTGTTTAGCATATTGCTCAGTTCTTCGCTCGATGTTAAACTTCATCCTCTTGTGTATGTGTTTAACAATTTCAGCCTTTTTCTTACCATCTAAGTTAACATGCTTAAAAATAGGTAATGGAGTTAAATCCAATGGGGATAAAAGATTAAAACCATTAATAATTTCAAACTGTGAATACTTAGTTGTAGAATAAACAGAACGATTATAATCAAACTCAACATGTGGTAAACAATCTTCTCAAGTTTTGATGTTCTTTTTAATGATAGCCCGCAACAGAGTAGATAAAGTTCTATTCACAACTTCTACTTGACTATCAGTTTGAGGGTGACAAGTAGTTGAAAACAACAACTTAGTTCCTAACTTAGCCCATAATGTCTTGCAAATGTAACTTAAAAACTTAGCATCCCTATCAGAAACAATTGTCCTGAGCATACTATGCAACCTCACAATCTCCCTAAAGAATAGGTCAACGACATTTGAAGCATCATCCATTCTGTAGCATGGAATAAAATATGCCATCTTTGAAAATCTATCCACAACTACAAAAATTAAGTCTCTCCCCTCCCTCCTCCCTCGTTTAGACTTAGGTAACCCTGGTACAAAATCCATCGAAACATCACTCCAAGGCGCATAAAGTATTGGTAATGGGGAGTATAGCCATAGGGTTGCACTTTGGATTTGGCTTGTTTATAGGTAATGCATCTACCACAAAATCTCTTGGCATCTCGTTTCATATGTGGCTAATACAAGTGTTCCTGCAAAACTGCTAAAGTCTTTTCAACTTCAAAATGCCCCATCAACCCTCCTTAATGGGATTCTCTCACTAACAAATCTCTCAGAGAACAATTAGGAACACAGTTTATTTTCTCGAAATAAGTAGCCATCATGCCTAAAGTACTTACCAACTATGGTCTTTTTGACAGAACTTAAAACTAATTTTAACTCCCAAGTATAAGAGTGTCTTGTTGTATTATAACTCGGTGAGTCCGAGGTCGATCCACAGAGAAAAGATTTAATTAGTTTATTTTATTTTATCTAAAAATTGAAATTAAAACTTGAATATAAATAACTTAATTTAAATGAAACTATGGAATTGAACTAGTTAGGGTTATGGATCCACTCTTAGAAATAAATAAAACTTAATAAATTCTTTTTGCCAATTTGTTTTAGATTTATTACTCAAAAGATTAATTATACAAATTATTATTATTTTCCCTTTAATTTTATGATGGATTAAGTATTTATTGTGCCAAAATTTAATTTGTCTACAATAAGTCAAAATACCATTTCACCATGCCTTATATTAAGATCTTAAGAATTTATTGTGCCAAATTCATTTGTTTGTCTACAATAAATCAAATTTTCAAAATATAAAACATGTATAAAATTAAATAGAAAATAATTTAATTTATAAAATTAAACATAGAATTTGATTAAATCATATTTATTTCTTAAGAGTTTCACCTTCCCCTAACTAATATTATTTAGTTAAGCATAATTAAAATAAAAAGAAGTAGTAAAATTGAATTACTTATAATTAAAAGAAATAAAAACAACTAAAATTGGAAATAAAACTAATTTTATTAATGAAAATAATTATACAAAATATTAAAAACACACCTGGAAATCAAGATTACAAGGAGATGGAGAGAATTTGAGAAGAAGAGAGTTGTAGAGAGATGATTAAAACATAAAAATGAGGCCCTATTTATAGAAAAATAAATTCATAATCCAGTGCTTTGCGGTCCATCATAGGCTTCATGCATGTGCTCCTCACAACCCTTAGATCAAGATCCAATGGCTGGTCAAACTTCAAAAGTCAACATCACACATGGCATCATTTGACTCGTCCGATTTACCCAAAGAACGGTTGAGATTTGGCGGGTTAATGGGTGGATCGGGTCGACCCGAATACAAAGATTCGGATCCTCCAACTTGCTTCACCAACCATTGCCACGTGGCACAATCATGGCCATTGAATCATGAACGGTTGAGATTTGGTCAAAATTGCCAGTTATCCCATGCACTCATATCTATTGTAAGCTCATTTCATCATCCAATCAGTGCTCGGTCAACAGGAAAAGTCAACTTTTTTTACACAAGCCCAATTTTAAGCCGATCTTGACTGATCTTAAGGTTTTCAGACCTCCGGAATCCAAATTTGACCTCCGTTTATCTGTTTGGAGCCTCGAAGTACGTGAAATTAATAATTTTCCTAATAAAAACATAAAAATACACAAAATTAAATATATTTAAAACATAATTAATACTTCATAATATATTACATAAACACAAATATAAATCATAACATAAGCATAAAATAACATATTATCGCTTGATAATTAAACAATTTTTAATACTAATCACTTTTCACAAACTTGGAATTCAATACTAAAATCATGATCATCAGCACATAATTTCTTAATATGTTCAAAACTAAGCAATTTAGCATTAAGTGTCGAGATTAAGACATACTGTGGGAAAGTGCATCTGCAACAACGTTTTTCTTACTTTGCTTATAACAAATGACATATGAAAGTGTCTCTATGAATTCTACCCATCGAGCATGCCTCTTGTTCAACTTGTATTGGTCTTTAAGGTGTTTCAAAGACTCATGATCGGTGTATTTAAATTTCAAAACATACAATAACTTTAGTATTTTTAATCTAATATTGATATATTTCTTACAAGTTAATAATAATATATAATGTCAATTAGTTTTAAAATAATTTATAAAATATGCATTATATCATTTTAATATTATATTTGCATTTATTATAAAAAGTTTAAAGTTGGTGTTGAATGTCATAATTAAATGGTATAATAAATTAAAAAAAAAGTATGAATGATCATTTAACAAACTAAAGATGTTTGTATGATCATTTAACCGATCATTGGGGTTTAAATGACTTTTTTGTAATAGTAAAGTTTAGAGGATTAACAAATATAGATTGAAAATATATATCAATTAGAAGTAAAACTCTTACCTCACACTTAGGCGATATCTATTTATAATAATATTTGAAAAATATCTACTTTCAGTATATTTATTGGAGAAGATTAATATGAAAGCCATCAAAATTCAATTGATAACCTTCCTATTATTGAAGACAACAACATAAGTGCAACGAAAGAAAATATCAAGAGCAGTTGTAGAAAGCTACAATTTTCAAAGGGGTATTAATAGATTAATATGCATACATATTACTGATAGCCGGAATATTAGAAATTTTTTGACAGAAAGAAAATGTGGGACTAGGAGCTGCACCAAGTAAAGTCTTTTTCTAAATTAAATTACATTTCGATTGGATTGAGCAAAAGTTAGTAAATACCAAAGGCATGCATACTAGAGTCTAAAGGGCTAGTGTGGCCTAAATATCTTGTTTTTTAAGAGATAATAAAACAATTAGATTTTTAAGAAAATATCTGGGTAAGCGCTCGCTGTTGAGGACATATAAGGTGCTTATGGGAGTGATGTGTGGCAACTGACATTGGCAGTTCAACAAATTTTTTTCCCCAACCATAGATTAAATTATTAAATTAACTTTACATATTATTTTACTTCTATTTTATCCTCATCGTTGTTAAACTCAATTTCAAATTGATTTTCACATAAAACAAACCCTAAATGTCGTTCTTATTATCACAACTTTGACTCCGACAATTCTCATCAATGCAATTCTTATATCGGTAATTCTCATCAACATCATTCCGACACCGGCCATTCTCATACACCTCTATTAGTGGTGCGCTTTACCCATTATTTATGCATACAATTTTTCATTTTCTTCCTTTTTGTTCATAATGTGCAAGGGATTTTGTTTAGAATAAATTAATAGGCTATGCGTCATACGTGATTTATTTACTTCTAGCCATTGTTTTTATGGATTCTTAATTTTTCAATGGCTTTGAATGGACATGCATGATATTTGTTTAATGAAATTCCCTAATAAAAATCATCAAAGGCAGCAACAAACAAAGAAATATTGTTCTAATGGGTGAGTCGAGGACTATTATGTGTGTATCCAAAACCAAACATAATTCAAATGAAAACTCTGTAAAACCAAGCCTAAGTCAACAATAAACTATGGAATTTCAAGTCTTTTGTTAATTTCTTTGCATCTTCTTCTTTGTATAAGTATATTTATGTAACTGGAGTAAAATAAATAGGCAAGCCATTATTACTAAACCGTGGTTACTTGGAAGAGTTATTTTTTCATTCATTTCATTTTCGTGGTATGTTGACAAAAGCTAAAAGCTTTTTCATTTTCGGCCTGGACAATTTTTTTTTTCATTTATTTTACTTTTTCTTGTAAATGTTTGTAGATTTCAAATTATTCAATCAACAGGGACACTTACGATTCTTTTTACTTCTAAACCAGATTTTTTGGTGCAAATCAATTTCAGTTCTACAAGGCTTATTTTGATTTTATGCAATGCCCAAAAAGTGAAAAAGGGGGACAAAAAAAGACAGGGCATTTATATTTCAGGATTTCATTTGAAAGTCATCACTTTTAACGATATTGACTTTATGCATAGGACTTTGCATTGTTGAGCATAAGCTGATTAATACTAAAATTAGAAGTATAACATGTGTCGTTGAGATGTTAGGAGTGCTTTTGTACATAATAGGATAAAGAGTAGGAAATCGGTCAGCAATGCAGCGGTTCCAATATTCTAATGAGACTGTGAGCAGATATTTTGATAAAATATTAAAAATTTAATTTATTATTTTTCTTTTACAAACCTAACCACTTAATAAAATGATTAACATATATATGCTTGTGTTACTTTCATGATTGTATTGGTACTATAGATGGTATTCATATACTTGCCTGAATATCTCCAGATGATAAAATTCCATTTCTTGGTAGAAAAGGGACACAACTCTGAATGTAATGGTTGTATATAGCTTTGATAGGCAATTTATGTTTGCGGAGGCTGGTTAGGAAAGCAGTGCCCATGATGCAAAGATATTTCAAACAACTACTACAAATCCTACATTCAATTTTCCAAATCCTCCTCCATATTTGTATTTCTAATTTTTTTTATACACCTATTGAATTGATTTGATTGTTCACTTAAAGGCTTGATAGAGTCTGATACTAGATGTGAACCTTGCTATAGATAAATTTTCTTAAATTCGAAATATCAAAGCATGAAATGTCAGACTAAAGGGATGGTTATGGGAGATTAAATATTGAAGCATCATGGTTGGAATAGATCATCACCTTGTGTTATCATTGTTTTTACTAATTGTGTAATGTATTTTTATATTTTTCTTTTTATTTTTTAAGAAAATATTATTTAGTAGATACATGATGTTCGTAGTTAAGTGGGTACTTTGGACCATATAAAGATGAAAGATATCACCTTCTTGGATTTCCCTAAGTTACCCAACTAATGGGTTACAAAGAATCGTTCAACTACAAGCACTCTCCCTTGAGCAGTGTTATTGAGTGTACTTTTGGGGTTTGGAAAAGTACATGGAAGATTTTATGAAATATGTCAAACTATCTATTCAAGAAGCAGGTGAAGATAGTTATTACTACCATGGCCTTACATAATTACATCAGAAGATATTCACAAAATAACGATCATTTTGATGAAATAATGGATAAGCCAAGTCATAGTATTAGCGAACATATAAGTGTTGTGCAACTTTTATTGTACTCGCAAGCACACTAATTTATTGTAGAACAGATTTATGGTGACGAGTGTCGATCCGACAAGGAGGTAGATTTAATTATATGTTGGGTTAATTTTCTAAATGTGTATGTGAACTAGCGGGAGATGATGTTTTAGCAGTACTAAGATTTAAAATAAAATAAATTGCGAGAATAAATTATAGATGAAATAATGCAAATGACGTGCTTGAATTTTTAGATTCACACTCAACTTTAACCATAAGTTTAATATTCTTTTTTTAGTTCCAATTAATTTTTGAGAAGGTTATTCTCACTCATCATAAGCCTCACTCTAATAGATATGATATCAAGCGCTCAATGTGCCAGAAGGTAATGATCTTTCACTAAATGTGGTGTCAAGTACACGTTATGCTAGATGATAATCCTTCTGTCGACAACATGACAAGATCGTCTAAAAAATAACTTAGATGCACTTTTTGTCAACACTGAGTCAAGACGACCCACAAATACTAGAGGGGAGTTTTCTCTCTAATAAATATAGTGTAAAGTGTTTATTGTGCCAAACAGCGACAATCTTTTACTAGGAAGCTGATATACCATGCAAAATTTAGTTGCGATGCACTGTCTTTTGACAATGAGTTAAATTAACTGCTTAGATCAGAGAGAGAGAGAGAGAGTAAATAAACTTACCAAATTAAGCTCATTGATCATATAGCTTCACTTTCAACTCAAGATTGAGACTAAATTAGCCACTCATAATTGAACTAGAGATAAAATAGTAATTTTATTAAAATATGTAAAAAATAGAGGATAGAGAGATAATTATAGAAAATGGAGCTAAAATTTAGATTCAGAACTGTACAATAAGGAGGGAGCCCTTATTTATAGATATAATGAGTAAATCTTGGCCATTTGATTAAAATAATTCAGATGCTTAGGATTGCTTCATGTGACAAGTTTGAGACTAAATAAGCCACTCATAATTGAACTAGAGATAAAATAGTAATTTTATTAAAACACATAAAAAATAGAGGATGGAGAGAAAATTATAGAAAATAGAGATAAAATTTAGATTCAGAGCTGTGCAATTAGGAGGGAGCCCTTATTTATAGATACAATAAGTAAATCTTAGCCATCGAATGAAAACAATTCAGATGCTTAGGATTCCGCCATGTGACAAGTGCTTATTAGATGTAACACATTATCGGAGTTATCATTTCATGCATGTGCATGTGTCATACGCGTGCTTTTCAGTCCACTAATATATTGCCACATCAATAATCAACACAAAGTCAACTTTTCGATCTAATAATTTGTTGCCACATCATCAGTCAATGCCCCATCATCTTAGTCAATACCACATTAGTATTTTTTTATCCCATAAGCTGCTATGACATAATCGGTCAACGCCCTTTCACTAGGTCAATGCCTCGTTAGTAGGCCCCACTAAAAACCCAAAAATATGATTTTGCCTTTTATACAGTTCCTAAGGTTTTCAGCTGTTCTGATTTTTCATCTGATTTTTTATTATCTGATTTTTTATTAATTGTAAAATGAGCAAAATACCTCTAAATACATAATATTCTCAAATTATAACAAAACACATACAATTAAAGCTTAACGTACTTAATTGCATAAAAGTAGAAATGTTAGTAAGGCTTAGAGTGCAAAATGATAATTTTATCCTTTATAAATATGCATTTTTTAGCATTCAACCCTAATACCAAAATTGATTGCAGGTGTGTGGCTCTATTGATTTTGAAGGCGTTAATGATGCTAATCGGCGAGAAAGTCCTTTAACTATTGCTTCAACTTCTTTGATTTTTTATCGTGACTTGCCAACATGGACTTCATTTACTCCTTTGATTTTTCTCACGTTCCTGAATGATCGGCTTTATTGTTAGGAATCATCCACTTGTCATTGGAAGAAATCTCAAATTTCTAATGTGCTTTCAAACATTAGCTCACCTCCACCTATCGCCATTAGCCACTCTTGCACATGTGGCAACAGACCCTCCAAGAAGTATTTACCTTGGTGTCATTTCCCACACCCCCGATGTGGATACTTCAAAAGTAGCTCATTGAATCGCGCCTATACTTCAAAAAACTGTTTATCTTCCCTCAGAGTAAACTCTGATATTTCTCTGCGAATAGCATTGGTTTTATGCACTGGGCAGTATTTATTTAAAAACTTAGTTACCATTTGTTACCATGATGTGATACTATTAGTAGGCAATGTATTGAACCATGAACGAGCTTTATCCTTTAGAGGAAATAAAAATAGTGTGAGTTCAACATCTTCATTTGAAAAATTTTCATATCTAAAAGTTTGGCAAATAGCATGAAAATCATTCAATGATTATATGGATCTTCATTTTCTATGCCATAGAATGATAGGAGAAAGTTTAGCACGTTTAGCACATTAGTTTTTAACTCGAAACTCCTAACAGTTACATTTGGTTATTTTATGCATGATACGTTCAAATTAACTAATCGAGTAAAATAATCCTTAAATGACCTCTTGTGGTGCTTGTGGTTGTTGTTCCAAATCCATTTCAATTTTATCCTCAATTTTAGCTTGTGATGCAATGTGTCATTGTGTGCGAAGTGTCTTTTTCAGTTCAAGATCTATGTGTTCTAGACCATGTGATTGTGACATTTGACTATGCAAGTAATGAAAATTAAAAACAAGATTAATGAAAATAAAGAGAGAGAAAAGGTTACAATACTGACCTTATCATAATATTGCACGCTTACGATGAAAACACACTCAAAATCTACACACAAAGTTATTTACACAATATTTACAAAGAAAATTAACTTTTCTTTATTTTAAAATGACCAAAATACCCCTAAAATACATAAAATAGTCAAATTATAGCAAAACACACAATTAAAGCTTAACGAACTTAATTGCAAAAAGTAGAATTGTTAGAAAGGCTTGGAGTTTAAAATAATGATTTTACCCTTTGTAAATATGCATTTTCAAACACTCAACAATTAGCAATATTACATCTCATGAAGAAAGTTATGATACAATTGATAACACAGCTCAAGATATAATAATCTTGAAAGATGGCATTGCTGCGAGTTTGATGGACGCATGACAATAGAAATATTCATACGAATTTTGTAATTAATTACATTTTAATTTTATGATGTTAAGTTGTATGATCTTATTAGACATATTTGGTATAATTTATTTTTTAATTAATGTTTAAAACTAGAATTTATTTATTTTCATTTTTAAATTATTCTTGTTTAAAATTATTTATTACAACTTGTATAGAAAAATAAATTTGAAAATTAAATATTAATTTAATTTTCAAATTTTATAAATCATAATTATATGTCAATATAATAATTCAAAGCATGAAAATAATTTGATTAGTTAACAATTAAAAACATTGTTATTTAAAATTAATTATTATAAATATTCTTTCACTCACAACTATTAAAATTTACCAAATATCATCAACTTCTGTAGCTTAAAAGTTACAGCACTTTTATCAAACACCATCAGCTTATACTCTACAACTATACCTTTTATTTCACAATAGCTACAATTTAAAAGGTATAGCACCTCACTCCTAAACACACCCTTATATTTAATGTGTACGGATTCATCCTTTTGAAGCTGTGAAACCATTTTATAGTGTTATAAATTAGTAAATTCTACACTTGACATTGCTATAAGGGGATGAATTCTCACTTGATCAAGTGCAGATGTTCACACATGAGAATCAACATTTAGATCCCTGAATAATTAGGTTTGTATTGTTAGGAATAATTTTATTCAATTTGTTAGAAATTTCGTTAAGTGTAAAACAACAATACACACACACACACAATGCACTATAAACCTTGTGATTTAATAGCGTGTCTGCACTGAATCTATTAAACCACATGATTTAACTGTGTGTCTGCATTAAAAAAAATGAGGGTGCCCACACAATATATACATACATATATCTGCACGCACAGACACACACACACACACACATATTCTTATTGGACACATCAATGAATCTCCATTAATATTGTAATTCCCATATAACATAGATAATGTCAAGTGTTACATAATACTTGAGAAAGACAACTTATACAAGCAAATTATGGTTGTATGTATTATATGTGTATTGGGTCCATATGGATGTGTAGAAAGATATTTTAGTATGACGAAAATGCATAATGCAAGCCTATATGATGAAGTTGGAATGAATCATAGAGAATATTAAAAAATTAGGTGTTACTTCATGTAAGGACCACACGGTTACTCTACATGGAGATAAATCTTACTCTCTATGAAAATGATCCATCAAGATCAAGCTAGCAAAATCCTAAGAGATGGAGATTGAAGATGACATGATCCTTGAAAATTGAAATAGAATTTTTTTGGTTTAAAGAAGACAACAAAGAAATATTAAAGAGATAATATTCCTATATTATCACAAAGAGCAAGCAAAAGATAAAGACTTGATGAGATTGGGCTCTTCAACTCATGTGATTCACCTTACATTATTTAAAGGAAAGTTACTTAGGTGTTTTGGTGGAAGCCACAATCAGAGAATGGAGAGAGAATTGGTGCATCTCTATTAATCATTCTAGGGAGATGTCAAAACTTATGCATGGCTTCTTGTCTTATCTTTATTAGTTTGTCCATCAGACTTTGATTTGAGAAGAGGTTGTTGTTTGTGTTCAGAGCTCATCTTTGATGATATCTTTGGTGGTTTTTTTTTTAATGATTTGTTGATTCAACTTTTACAGAAGTAAAGCTCGTTGGAGCAGTAAAGGGATTCTATAGAGGCAACAAATTTAGGATCGTTCTTTGATTTGGAAGACACTATCTATGTTCCTTTCAAGGGATGTGATTGTATGCTCGTAGTGGAGGAATTCTATATAGAGGCACCATACCATTTTATTTAAAGACTTGCTCCGGAGAGGAAGCAAAAGACATGTAGTGCACACAAAGTATTTACTTAGTGAGATTATAACAAAGTGGTAGCAATCATTAAGAGGGAGTATCATATTGTGTAAGATTATAATAATTTGTAATCTCTTGAAGTTAGTGATTTTTTTAATGCCTTAGTGTGGCTATATCATTTAGTGAGATTATAACAAGATGACAGCAATTATTAAGAGGTAGTCCCATATTGTGTAAGGTTCTAATAGTTTGTAATCTCTTAAATTTAGTGAATTACTTGATATCTAAGTGTGGCTATATGGACATAGGGATTGTTGGAATGTTATTGATATTTCAAAATACTAATTTCCCACATTTGAGGGAAGTGAGAGTAATTACTTTTATATTTGATTTGAAATTACTCATATGTTTAATTTAATTATAAGTTAGAACTGAATAAGTCAAATCTAGATGTAATTTATAATATTAAAAAATGAATTAAATTATGAAACACATGGATAACTAATTCAAATTGAATTATTAAAAGAATTATAGAAGGTTTCTCTATGTAAAGGAGACATAAAAGGCCTTCATGAGGCCAACAACATCTATTACCTCTCTTTTTATCTTACGTTTCCATCATAATTTTTCTTTTGCTATTCTACACTGTTGTTTGGAGTGCAACCTTATAAGTCACAACAGTTACGTCATTGTATTCTAGAGATCAACCTATATAATTTGTGTCCTTGTTACATCAAAAAATCTTCGTAGAAAAGAAACGAAAATTGGTCTTAAGGACAGTGCATTGTGCATGCCTTGATGAATATATGATTGCTGCTAGATGAATAGTGCCATAAATAATGCTCATGAACAGTGACGTTAACAATATCTGCAAACGGAACTAACAGTTACTATTCATGAATAAGCAACATTGACTCATATTTCCAACAATCTTAAGACCAAATTATGAGGTTTGATTATTGCTTCAAATAAGGTATGCCAAACCTCTTACTTATGATACTACCTATAAAAAATACATCTAAGATTTGAGATTTATTAAAATATATAAGGTAATAGATCCTAAATCTCAAAAGTATTTCATTAAGTGACTTTAATATTTTGAGTATGATTAGATAGGAATTGGCTACCTAAGCTTTTACATTAATTTATGCTGACAAAAGGTAATTACAAACTTCACAATAATTAGTATAAAATGAGTTTGAATCTGCACTTTTTACATGATATACTAGACATCCATAGGAATCTTTTGAAACTTATTTGGATAAAATCATATACAAATTCAATTTATAGTAATTTTTTGAAATCAAGTCTATTACGCTAAAAATTTCTAATTTCAACACAATGTATAAGTTACGAAACTATTTTACCATACCTAGATATGAAATTTAGATAATTGTTTCCTCTATGTGTCTAGTACATTTCTATAAAGTTTCATAATTTTATGATTAAAGGATAAATTGCATTGTATTTAGAAAACTTAGGCACTATGTTAGCCAACATAGCAATTAAGCTAAAAGGAATAGAGACAGCAAAATCCTCCTTAAGCTAATTTGGCTAAAGGGGATCACTTTATTATTATGGATTGTCCTCGAGATAAGCATGGTTGATTATACTGTAGTGAGGGTAGAGAAAATTTTGTTTTCCTTGACGACTTCTAGTCCATACCAGCCTGCAAAGAAAAATTCTTCTTAGACTTAATTTTGAGAAAATCCTCTCATTAAGTAACATACGCCATGTTCATGAAATACAATACTATTTTATACTGAGTAAGAGTGACAAAATTATATTGTCAGCTAATGAGATATTTATTGGGAAATGGATACTGTTTTGGTGAATTCTTCAAGTTTATAATTCTTAATATTGTTTAAGCTAATGCGGCAGTTGCCTTTTTTTTTCTTTTCCTTCTTTTGCTTTTGTTTTTTCTTTTTGCGTTTGTTTTTACTTTATTGAATATATGATTGCTGCTAGATGAATAGTGCCATAAATAATGCTCATGAACAGTGACGTTAACAATATCTGCAAACGGAACTAACAGTTACTATTCATGAATAAGCAACATTGACTCATATTTCCAACAATCTTAAGACCAAATTATGAGGTTTGATTATTGCTTCAAATAAGGTATGCCAAACCTCTTACTTATGATACTACCTATAAAAAATACATCTAAGATTTGAGATTTATTAAAATATATAAGGTAATAGATCCTAAATCTCAAAAGTATTTCATTAAGTGACTTTAATATTTTGAGTATGATTAGATAGGAATTGGCTACCTAAGCTTTTACATTAATTTATGCTGACAAAAGGTAATTACAAACTTCACAATAATTAGTATAAAATGAGTTTGAATCTGCACTTTTTACATGATATACTAGACATCCATAGGAATCTTTTGAAACTTATTTGGATAAAATCATATACAAATTCAATTTATAGTAATTTTTTGAAATCAAGTCTATTACGCTAAAAATTTCTAATTTCAACACAATGTATAAGTTACGAAACTATTTTACCATACCTAGATATGAAATTTAGATAATTGTTTCCTCTATGTGTCTAGTACATTTCTATAAAGTTTCATAATTTTATGATTAAAGGATAAATTGCATTGTATTTAGAAAACTTAGGCACTATGTTAGCCAACATAGCAATTAAGCTAAAAGGAATAGAGACAGCAAAATCCTCCTTAAGCTAATTTGGCTAAAGGGGATCACTTTATTATTATGGATTGTCCTCGAGATAAGCATGGTTGATTATACTGTAGTGAGGGTAGAGAAAATTTTGTTTTCCTTGACGACTTCTAGTCCATACCAGCCTGCAAAGAAAAATTCTTCTTAGACTTAATTTTGAGAAAATCCTCTCATTAAGTAACATACGCCATGTTCATGAAATACAATACTATTTTATACTGAGTAAGAGTGACAAAATTATATTGTCAGCTAATGAGATATTTATTGGGAAATGGATACTGTTTTGGTGAATTCTTCAAGTTTATAATTCTTAATATTGTTTAAGCTAATGCGGCAGTTGCCTTTTTTTTTCTTTTCCTTCTTTTGCTTTTGTTTTTTCTTTTTGCGTTTGTTTTTACTTTATAATAATAAATAAATAAATATGACTTTTTAATTTAATATAATATTATATAATATTATATAATATTTTTATTTTTACATTATAACTTATTAATAAATTTATAATATAATATAACTAATAATAAAATACTTAAATATGAATAAATTTAAAAAATATTAATTTAAAATTAATAAGAATATAAATAATAATAAAATATAATATATAATTTAAATTAATCACAAAAATATTAATATAGTACAGTGTAGCACCAAACATTGTATAGTATTATTATAATACAATGCTAATACAATACAACCTAATATAATACACTAATATTAAAATAATAATATATAATATAATACAATACAATGTGCCAAACGCACCATTTAAATATTAAGCATTGCCAGATGTATAACATTTCCACAATATGTTCCGTACATTTTTTTCAGAAAAAAATGGCATGCGCCCTACTAATAAAATATTTCATTTTTATATTTTCTTGTTTGGGGTTAGTTGGGGTTGAAATTAGCTCTCTATATTATCATCATATCTGTCAAACTAAACGCCAAATTATATTAGATGTGATTTTTTTTTTAAAATTAATTTTTACATAGTGAGTACAACTTTTAAACCATTAAGACAACGGTTATGGTGACTCGGGTGGTGCTTACCTATTTTTAGCTATTTATAGTGCAGTCCCTTTTATTTGTTGGAAATTGAAAAAAATAGAGATTAAAAAATTTTTGAAGTCTCCACATATATGCTTACACTATTTACACTTGGATCCTAGACCATAGATGATTATTATGAAACTTTTGACATTATTCTTTGGTCATACATTAATGTTATTAGTAAATTAATATTTTATTGTATTTTTAAATTAATCTATAATTGATTAAATTGATTATATATGGTTGAAAAGATAAATTTATGTAGCTTCTAAGGAACTTATAAAATCAAATTCTGACTTCTCTTCTTAAAGATATTCAAGATTTAGTCAACAAATATCACAATTGTTAGGAACTCTATATAAGGCCAAAAGTTCTAAAATTATTAGCATCAATGCATCAAAATATAATTAACAAGCTTCATATCCCTAGAAAGTTCTGTAAGTCAAGAGTTTAATAAATTTTACCATGTTTGATTTGGAGTTTTTTCTTTTTCGTCAAGGCATAATTAAATGAGTATTAACTATATAGATTTTTTGTTGAAACTAACTTTGAAGTCAAATTATATTTTCTTTTCTCTCTTCCATCTCATTCCATCTAAGAACTTCAATTCAAATTTGATTTGATTTATAAAATGATAACGATCTTATTCTAAACTTGGAGGAATATTTCACGTTGTCTGAAAAGAGTGCTCTTTTTAGATTTCTTTAATTTATACTCTAGATCTCAGGTGAATTCCTTAAAGTGATGAGTTAGAAAGTCTTTATCTATTGTACAACGCATTGAATAGTGGCTTTTCTGGACCCTTGAGAATCTTCTAGCATAGTAAACTTATTATTTTTTACTTGTTTATGTGTTTTTGTTTTACCTTTTAAAACTTGTATTTTTGTCTTGTCTATGTAAATTTATTGGGAAATTTACAAATACCTAAAAATTTTTGTTATTTTCACAAATAGCCCTTCAAATTTTTTCCTATCAACATTAACCAAAACTCTCCACTTGTGCCGAAAATACCCCTCTCATAACTCCTCCCGCTCCTTCCTCTCTCTCTCTCTCTCTCTCTCTCTCTCTCTCTCTCTCTCTCTCTCTCACTTTCTCTCACCGCTGAATTCCCTCTCAACGTGTTCACTCATCGCCGGCAGCTTCTCGGAGTCATTCTCGGCAGCAAACATCACCAAAATTCTGGTTAAGAGCTGAAATTAAAAGTTATGTCAAAAACCCTAGATTTCTATTTTCTATTATTCTTCTATATTGTGGTTTTTGTGTTGTGTTGGTGATGGTGAGTGAAGATTGAAGGGTTTATGACGTTGAGCGTATGGGTGAAGTTGTTGGTGTGGTGCATGGGTGAAGAAGTTGCCATAGGTTTAGAGGAGGAGGCTTAAAAGTTGTTCAGCACATGATCTGCGATCATGTGCGACAGGTGTGCCTGTTGCACATGCGATGCGCACCTGTCACACCTGATCGCAGCGACAGGCCCTCGCGCGACAGGTGCGACAGGCAGCCTGTCGCACCAAATTTCATGTGACAGGTGCCTGTCGCACCAATGCAATCGCATTGAAACCCTCTCGCAAGTTGAGAAAATAACTCTTACCACACTCAGTAATGCGGATTAGTGTTGGATCCTGATGGATTATGCTGTATTTGATGAGAGTTCACTTTTACCGTTTGTCGTCGCCGGTGATGATTCAAGAGTACAAGACTGCGTTTGGTTTGATAAAAGAGGAGAAGGAAAGTTGATTTTGATTTTGATTTGTAAACAAGGGTAATTTGGGGAGAAATGCTTGTGTTTGGCTAATATTGATAGGAAAAAGTTTGAAGGGCTATTTGTGAAAATAGCAAAAGTTTTTAGGTTACTTTTGTAAATTTTCCAAATTTATTTTACTTAATAATAAAAATTTTATCTTTTGTCTTTAGTCCGGTGTCAATTTAATACTAAGTTGTTACTGTTATTGTCGCCTCAATATTATTTGACTCGTTCGGAACACAAGATCCTAACAAATATATATTAAAAGTGTTCGACGTAAACTTGTACCAATCCATTGCATAATACACACAAGTGAGAACAAATCATGTGTTTCAATGTATTCGCGGGGCTAAATTTTTATTTATTTCCAGAAAGGATATTAAATATTCACATGTTGCTAGAATACTAAACCTTTTTTTTGAGTAATCCTTCTTAAATTGGGGAGCGATACTTTTTCTCCACAATTTTATACTCGTATCCCTCTTAAATAAAATCATTGCATGTGTACTATTAGATATTTCAAATTATAGAAAACAATTTAAATGCTCTGCAATGCAATTTAAAATTTATAGTATTTCTATTTTTAAATTTAAATAATAAATTCAATATAAAATTAAACTAATAATAAATCTAAATAATATTCATTTAGTATAAATATATGAAAAATATAAAAATACATGTATCATACAATTTGTATTACACAATGTGGTGCACCATGCACATCATAAGATCACTTTACGAAGAATTATGGGAAAATTAGTAAAGGCCAAGGGCCAACTGACAAGTAAATGTTTAGGCCGACAAATCACCAATAGTATGACCAAAAAGATTTTATATTTAAGGAGATAATAACGTTTATGGCCAATTTGGGATTGTTGTTTAGAGGTTTGAAGTGATTTTGAGATGTTCGAAGTTAATTCTAACGTGTAGTTAATTTTTTTTTAAATCACTTTTAGTAAAATTACCTTCTCGTAACTTTTAAAATTTAATTTTGAGAATAAAGTTTATATCTTTAATTTAATTTCATGTATATTATTATTATTATTATTATTATTATTTATCTATATATATATTATATAAACTTAATATTATTTTTATTCAGTTGAGAAATAAAATCTTTACATTTAAAGAGATTATCATTATTGATTTTTTTTTGTGTGGTTCATATACATTTCTTTTCCCGATTTCTTCCTCTCCTTCCACCAAAACTGCACTATCACTATTTAATTCCAGTATGTGTTTCAATACTTTATTATCATCTAATTTATGCATATTCAATAAAAATTAAAGATGAATTTTACCATGTAAATTTGTTGCTTATTTGAATAATATCTAGTTCAGTAGTTCTTAATCGTTATAGTGGTTAGATTTACCAAAAGAATATCAATTAATTCTTTATACAAAAGATTGTCAATCAATTATTTTTATAATTAATTATTTATATAGTATAATAACTATACTTAACAGTAATTATTTTAAAAATTATTTTATTATCTAAC
This sequence comes from Citrus medica, assembly GCA_002013955.2. Taxonomy (NCBI): domain Eukaryota; kingdom Viridiplantae; phylum Streptophyta; class Magnoliopsida; order Sapindales; family Rutaceae; genus Citrus; species Citrus medica. The sequence goes on along the minus strand of MKYO02010342.1, from coordinate 117,379 downwards.
TTGCTGTCAAGCTGTTATGAAATTTCTTAACACATGTCCCCTATATTTAGGCTTGGTGAAATCTGGGCCCCAGCAATGTGGGCCGAGGTACAAAAATCTTTGGGCACGAGTGTGTTTTCATGGTTTATTTATAGTACAATGGTTCTTTAAATTTTAGTACGAGAGCCCTCGGGAACTGCAAGCCTGCAACAATCAAAGATGGTCATGGTAAAGATGGCCAATATGGACCACGAGGCACGAGGTACGGCACATAACCGTATAATATAATATAATATGAGTATATTTTGATGGGATATGCGGTCATAAATTTAGAAATAATAAAATTTTTTACGGGTTTTGAATTTTATGGAACTCTATTTTAAATAGGAAAAATTTTGAATAATTTTTTAAGAATGGAGTAGAGAGTGGAGGGAAATAATCTCTAAATTTTTAATAGGGTGAGGTTTGATTTTGCACTCCCCATCTCACCCCACCCTAATCCCCATTATATATAAATATGTTTTTAATTCTTATTTAATAATTTTTATTTTATGAATTATAATGTCAATTAATATTTTTTTAATTTTTATGCAATATAAACAGGATATGAATGAAAGAAAACCCGATAATGTTTTTCAATTATGAAAAATTGTTATATTTTTTTCTCTTTTAAAGTGCTACGCTCTTTAAAAAAATTTCATTTTTAATATCACTTTAAGATATTATTTCAAACTTTTAGATTTTTTTTAAAAGAATTTAAATACTTTATAATATGGTGTTGATTTTATTTTAAATCTCTAATTTTTAACTTACTGAAATCATGTATTTATACTTGATATAAAATAAATAAATTGGGAATGGGGTGGGGATGGGGAAAGCATTCCCCACATGAGGATTCTCCATCCCCACCCCACTAAATTTATTGGGGAATAGGGTGGGGAATGGAGGTAAAAATTTCTAACGGGTGGGGAATGGGGTAGGCCTCCCCACCTCCACCCTACCCCATTGCCATCCATAGCCATAGTTAGAATTATAAGCATGCGGACTTTAAAAGTATAGTACGATTAGAGATGGACTCAGCACGGCACGATAAAAAAACCTGCAATAAATACGTTTTATTTTTTAATAAAAGTAAATTCAAAATTTTATGATTTTACAAATAACTTAAAATTTAATTTTTTAAATTCATTTAATTCTTAGTTTAAAAAAAATACTATAATTGATTTATATTTATAATTTATTAAATAAATAATTGATATCATGATTTTAATGAATAAAATTACAAATATCCATTAATATTATTGTGAACTGTGATCTATGACTCTATGTAATAATGTAAGTCCACGTTAACAATTAAGTTAACCCTTAAGAAAAATTTATTATTATTGTTGTTGTTAAGTATTAAAAAAATTCTAAAACTATAAGGTCAAACTTAGTAATTAATATTACATTCTCTTACTATTATTAATTTATTATTATTGAATATAAACTTGAGTTTTAAATTTTCAATTATATTAAACTTGAATAAAGACATAGACCTAAAACAAAGTACAGAGACTTAAAAAAATACACCAACAGTTTGGCATACGCTCTTAAAAAATTATAAAAAAAGAAAAAAAAATATTGGACTTTTTTTCTTATGCACGGCACAGCATAAGTGGGTATGGCAAGTGTCGGGTTGGGCTTAAGCAAAAAATTAGTCATGGCATGGCACGACACGAAACACATAGTGGGCACAATACAATACGGGCACAAACACGCATAGGCCTTACTTTCATGGGCCGGCATAGCCCATTGGCCCCATATATATAGGAGAAATCTCATGTCCTCAACTAGCATGGTGGTATGTGTCTCTCTCAATGTTCAAGTTCGAAGTAAAAGCACATCAAAGGATAATCCAACACAGTTGCAGATTTTCTTTCAAGACCAGTCATGGTAATCTCACCATATATATATATGTATTGAAGGACAACATTTGTCCATGAGGTTCCTAAAATCGCAACTTTTGTGCAGTAAAATTAAAACGGATGGAGGAAGCTCTAGAAACCTCGGATCGGCTTCATTCAAAAATGAAAATCAAGAGGAAAGATTTAAGTTTAATTACCTCACTTGCAGTTTCGAAAAAGACTTCATGAGGTAGGAGAAAACGACTGAAAACAGCAAGCTACGAACACTGTCCAGAAAATACAGCTCTGCACGAACAGCTTCTGTTTTGCCACGATCTGAGATCCTTAAAGCACCCCAATTGTGATGCCTCTAATTAGTCCACACTTAGAAATGTTCTAGGAGTTCAGAGGATTTGGAATCTCGAAATTTCGTTTTGAAATGAGAGAGATAATCAAGAAACATGAATGCTAGTTCATGATGATTCATACCCCAAATAAAGCTACCATTATCTCTAATAATGGCACCAAACATTATCATGTGCTAGACCCACCCACTTAGCTATTATTTATTGAAAGTGATCTTATCACTTAAATATTTTATTTAATCAAATAAATAAATAGCTAAATTAATTAATTTCGTAATTAATTAATTAACCCCATTTTGATCAAATCAAATGGTTAAATGTGGGCTCATTATGTGACATGTTCTAATGCTTTCTCTTAATCCATATTAGATCCAATAAAAGCCCAAAATTCTAAACCCAAAATTGGTCTAGAAGTCCATAATCATATATGAACCGGAACATGTCCAAAATGGTCATTTTACGTGCTCGATATTGTATAATGTTTAATGGAGGATTTATGAAATTTATTTTGTTCCTTAAACTATTTATGGAACATCTAAATTTCTATCTTAAATCATATTTAAGATATATTTATATATATATTCATTCTCAATGAATTATAATATAAATATTGATTTTCCTAAAATTAGGAAATTTAACTTCTCATTTTCTAGTAACTCCTTTTTCATTTCTATTTAGTGTGTGACCTTTTAGGTTCTTAGTTATAAGGTAGTAGAACTATTTTAATGATAACTCTTTATTCATTAAATGATGCTAAACTCTTTAGTCATCAATTAGAACTCTTCTAATGACCTTAAGATGCATTGATAATACGCTTTACCAATATTGATCTTAAGGTTTCTACAAGTCATGAGTGACACCTAGCAGTATATCACAACCATCCAAATAACAAGAATTGTTGGATCTATAGAACCTATTCCATTGTATCTCTATGTCTTGGTCTCTTCATCATCCATGTCCAGAGAAAAGCACGGCTTATGGTTTATTATGTTAAGCACTTATGCTTTATCTCAAAACAAATCTAAATGAACTTGACATGAAAATATAATTTGAACTCCTTCAAATATATTTCACCTTGGCCAAGGATTTCTCATGCCAATTCATATTATCTCATAGGGACATCCTTTTTGTATATTACAAAGTGATGAATTCCATATTGGCCATGCACTAGTCTTCATACATAGCCAACCATGACAGCTATTGCTAGATCTCTTCCGTGATTAGGAATCAATCATTATGCATTCACATATCAGAGATGTCTATGTATAAGACATCTGTTATGCCTCAGGTCTAAAGACCATTACTAAACATAGTGTCTAATACAATGTATAATAAGCCATTAACACTCAAGACCATATGGCTTACTATATTTGGTCAAGTTCAGTAAACTTGTTCTCTCAACAAGTACCTATGTGTTTGACTTGACATCTCATGTCAATGATATGAAACTCACCATCCATTTTAGTATCACATACCATAAGGAGTCATAACACATACTAGTGTTTGTAGGAATTTATAATGTCCAATCATAAATCCACCACTAGGAACTATTTTAGAAGTATAGTACAAAGGATACACGTTTCATATTCTCGACAAACTCGAGAATGTGTTCCTTAACTATTTTACATCTTGGACTATATTCATTATATTAATTTATGAATATTGATAACTTTGCCATTTAATAAATATCAAAATGCTATTCAAATACAATAATTCCCTAAACAAACAAACACCATTTGATTGGCCTTTAGGGCATATTACTAACAATCTCCCACTTGCACTAAAGCCAATCGGTATGGTATCTCATACCCATCTTCTCAAGATGACGATCTAACTGCTGTTGAGTAAGTGCTTTAGTCAGAGGATCCGCAGTGTTATCAGCGGAGGCTACTTTCTGCATAGTGATATCACTTCTTCCAATGATTTCTCTAATAATGTGATATCTTCTCTCAATGTGTTTGGACTTCTGGTGAGACCTTGGTTCCTTAGCTTGTGCTATAGCTCCATTGTTGTCACAATATAAAGAGATTGGCAATGCAATGGTTGGAACCACTCCAAGTTGTTGAATAAACTTTCGTATCCAAACAGCTTCTTTTGCTGCATCTGATGCAGCTATATATTCCGCTTCAGTGGTAGAATCTGCAGTAGTTGTTTGCTTAGAACTTTTCCAGCTTACTGCTCCACCATTGATAGTGAATAAAAATCCTGATGTAGATTTTCTGTCATCTACATCTGACTGGAAATCTGAATCTGTGAAGCCTTCAATTTTTAGCTCACTTTCTCCATATGTTAAGAACAAATCTTTAGTTCTTCTTAAGTACTTAAAGATATTCTTAACTGCGGTCCAATGTTCCTCACCCGAATTACTCTAGTAGCTGCTAGTGACACTCACTGCATGAGCTATATCTGGTCTAGTACATAACATATCATACATAAGACTTCCAATTGCAGAAGCATATGGAATCTTATTCATTCGCTCTCTCTCATCATAAGTTTTAGGACTCATGCTTTTAGAGAGATGAATTCCATGTCTGAAGGGTATAAAACCCCTTTTGGAATCCCACATATTAAATTTCTTTAATATCTTTTCTATGTACTTAGCTTGACATAGACCTATTAATCTTCTGGATCTATCTCTATAAATCCTGATTCCCAAGATATACATTGCATCTCCTAGGTCTTTCATGGAGAAGTTTTGAGAAAGCCAAATTTTGACAGAAGACATTTGTCCAATGTCATTTCCTATAAGCAATATGTCATCTACATATAGCACAAGGAAAGTTATTGCACTCCCACTGTCCCTTTTATAAACACATGGTTCATTCTCATTCTTGATGAAACCAAATGATTTGATTGCATCATCAAATCGGATATTCCAACTCATGGAGGCTTGTTTTAGCCCATAAATGAACTTTCTTAGCTTGCATACTTTATGAGGATTTGTCTTAGATTCAAAACCACAAGGTTGTATCATATAGATATCTTCCTCAATATACCCATTAAGAAATGCAGTTTTGACATCCATTTGCCAAATCTCATAGTCATAGTATGCTGCTATAGCCAATAAGATTTTGATGGACTTTAGCATGGCTACTGGTGAAAAGGTTTCCTTATAGTCGATACCTTGTATTTGACAATAACCTTTAGCTACCAACCTTGCTTTAGGTCTCTACCTTTCCATCTAAGCCTATCTTCCTCTTGAAGATCCACTTGCATCCAATAGGTATAATACCTTCGGGTGGATCCACTAGAGTCCAGACTTGGTTGGTTCTCATAGAGTCCATCTCTAAATCCATGGCTTCAAGCCATTTCTTAGAGTCAATACCTGATATTGCCTCTTCGTAACTAGTAGGATCATCTCTATGATCCGTATCACCTAATAAAAATATATCGTTCATTTGATGAAGAAAACCATATCTTTCTAGTGGGTGAATTATCCTACTAGATCTACGGAGTTGCTGTGTTCCTTGTATTTGTACTTGAACAGGCTCTTCATTGGATTTATCCTCATTAGAATTCTCAATAAATTCTAATTTTCTTCCTTGTCCACCTCTTGAATAAACTCATTTTCAAGAAATATGGCATTTCTACTGACCAATACCCTTTGATCAAATTGGATGTAAAAACAATAACCCAAAGTTTCCTTTGGGTATCCAATGAACCTCCCACTATCTGCTTTAGCTTCAAGTTTCTCACTCTTGAGTCTCTTGATAAAAGCAGGACATCCCCAAATCCTAAGATAATTTAGGCTTGATTGTTTACCATACCACATCTCATATGGTATTTTAGGTACAGACTTGGAAGGTACTATGTTTAGTACATATGTTGCAGTAAGGAGAGCATATCCCCAAAGAGAAATTGGTAAGTCTGTATAACTCACCATTGATCGCACCATATCTAACAATGTGCGATTTCTCCTCTCAGATACTCCATTAAGCTCTGGTGTACCTGGAGGTGTCCATTGTGAAACAATACCATTTTCTTTAAGGTAAGACTGGAATTCTCCACTGAGATATTCACCACCTCGATCTGATCGTAGGGTTTTAATAACTTTTCCAGTCTGTTTCTCTACTTCATTTCGGTATTCTTTGAACTTTTCAAAGGCTTCAGATTTATACTTCATCAAGTATACTGAACTATACCTTGAGTGATCATCGATAAAAGTTATGAAGTAGTAATATCCACCCCTTGCTATTTCATTAAATGACCCACATACATCAGTATGTATAAGTTCAAGTAAATCAGTGGCCCTTGTACTTCGTCCAACAAATGGTGCCCTGGTCATTTTTCCTTGAAGACATGATTCACAAGTTGGATAAGGTTCTAAACCAAATGGACCTATTAGTCCATCTTTAGCCAATTTTGTGACTCTATCTTCTCCAATATGACCTAGCCTTAAATGCCACTTATATTTGGGGCTTATTTCTTCTCTTTCACGTTTATGTGTTATGGTATTTACATTCACAACATGTTCATTATTTTCTTTCATGTTTAGTACATAAAGATCATTATCTAAAGTACCATGTGCAACATATTTATTCTCATAATAAATGTTACAAATTTTATTTCTGAAATAAAATTCATAATTGTCTTTGCATAAACATGAAATTGAAACTATGTTCCTTACAGCAGAAGGAACAAATAAACAATCATTCAAACTTATTACATGCCCAGATGTCATTTTTAAGAAAAATGTCCCTATAGCTGAAGCAGCAACCATTGCTCCATTTCCCACTCTAAGAGACACTTCTCCTTGTTTAAGTCTTCTACTTCTTTTCAGATCCTGCATTGACATACAAATATGTGTGGTTGCAGCAGAATCTAAAATCCAAGAAGTAGAATGAATGATTGAAATATTAGTTTCAATAATGAGCATACCTTCAGAAGGATTCTCTTTAGGCTTGACTTTCAAGCTGTTGAGGTAAGATTTGCAATTCCTCTTCCAATGCCCATCCTTACCGCAATGGAAACATTTTCCCTTGTCATTGGGCTTATTAGCTTTCCCTTTCTTAATCCCACCTTTAGCCTTGGGTTGAAACTTTTTCTTTTTACCCTTTTTAGTTGAGGGCCCTTCTATAGCCATAACATCTTTTGGCTTCTTTATGCAAGTTTCAGCAGTATTAAGCATCTTTAGCAGTTCAGCAAGACTGCACTCCATTTTATTCATGTTAAAATTCATGATAAATTGAGAGAATGAGTCTGGCAAGGACTGTAAGATAAGGTCGATAGCTAATTCCCCATCCATTGAGAAATTAAGAGCTTCCAGCTGCTCTATGTAGTCAATCATTTTGAGTACATGCTCATTGACCGATCCTTCAGTCATTCTCATTCTGAACAGTTTCTTAGATATCTCATATCTAACTGTTCTGCTTTGTTCACCATACAACTCTTGTAGATGAAGTATCATGGAACTTGCATTAGGCATATTTTCATGTTGCCTTTGTAGTTCATTGGACATCGATGCCAATATATAGCTTTTAGCACTAAGGTCATCATCTTGCCACTTCTGATAAGTGACACGATCTGCCTCACTTGCTCCCTCAGGAATTTCATTTAGAATAGGTGTATCAAGAACATAGCTAATTTTCTCATAATTAAGAACAATTCTTAAATTTCTGAACCAATCAACGTAATTGGGTCCCGTCAAACGGTAGTTTTCCAGAATTCGTGCTAACGGATTATTCATTATTAAGTATTTCTGCAGAAAGTATAAATTAAATTATTAGCATTTTATTTTATTATTATCTATTTGATTTTGGTCTTTAAACCAAATAGTACCTCCCACTATTTTATCATTTCATTACACTCCCATATGCAAGAAACGGAAACTCTCATTGGTAAAAGTTTCTAGTAGGAATCGGATTCTCATTAGCCTAAGTTTACCTCACCTAACAGTTCTTGGCTTACTTATTATAATGAGTAGGTAACTCTTACCAAATGCATCTCATGCATGTACCGATTATCCTTCGGCCTCTAAATCATTAATACCTCACCTAACAGTTCTTAGTATAAATGATTTAGTTAAGTTTACCCTAATACCCTTGCATATTTTCAAAACATCTTACTAACCTCACCTAACAGTTCTTGGTAGCTTAATGTATGAATTACGCATCATCGCATGATATATGGTTTGTTTTCAACATTTTAATGAATGAGTAGCCCATGTATCCATGACAACTAGCCCAAGCATAAAATATTTTAAATATTCCATTGGTATTAGTAGGCCATGATGGATATTCTCAATATTCATCATTACAACTTAACAATAATTAGGTTTATTTAATTAGGGAGTATTTGGTCATTATTATGGTCTCACCTTTTAGCATGTTATTCCATTTCAATATTCAAATATGTCTAAGCACCCTAATATACATCTCATGCATATTATAGACAAACCAACTAAGGATGATCATGGAATTTTCTAATAAAACCAATTTGAGCCAAAATTGGTTTTAAGGTCCACCTAGGTATCAAGCAAACAATAATAATTATGAGACATCTTATGCCTCAAATTATTACAATTATTAATTTCTATTTGAATGGCCAAAATATCATTGGAAGTGCTGCAACGATCCATAAAGTCTTCTTGCTCCAACCTCCAAGGCATCGTAAATCCATCGTTCCTCCTTTTACAATCATCTTGTAGAAATTACATATTTAGAAGAATTGGGGTACAAATTTAGGGTAATGTGATACAATCATATCTTAATAGAAGGAGAGACGTGCAAGTCCCTCACTTAAAAATATTACAATCATTTAAGCCTTTAGAAATCGGCCAAATCAACAAATTAAATCAATAGCTCATTCAATCACGCATATATTCAATCATCACATGACATAAATATATCATAAAATGTCTAGGTCTTTCCATGATCATCCTTCATGCTATTATAAATGGAAATAACATAAATCATGCTTCAAAAATTCAAAATTGAATGAAGATGGCTCTGATACCACTTGAAGGACAACATTTGTCCATGAGGTTCCTAAAATCGCAACTTTTGTGCAGTAAAATTAAAACGGATGGCGGAAGCTCTAGAAACCTCGGATCGGCTTCATTCAAAAATGAAAATCAAGACGAAAGATTTAAGTTTAATTACCGCACTTGCATTTTCGAAAAAGACTTCGTGAGGTAGGAGAAAACGACTGAAAACAGCAAGCTACGAACACTGTCTAGAAAATACAGCTCTGCACGAACAGCTTCTGTTTTGCCACGATCTGAGATCCTTAAGTCTCAAATTATCAAGCAAACAATAATGATTATGAGACATCTTATGCCTCAAATTATTACAATTATTAATTTCTATTTGAATTGCCAAAATATCATTGGAAGTGCTACAATGATCCATAAAGTCTTCTTGCTCCAACCTCCAAGGCATCGCAACGTCCCTCCTTTTACAATCATCTTGTAGAAATTACATATTTAGAAGAATTGGGGTACAAATTTAGGGTAATGGGATACAATCAGATCTTAATAGAAGGAGAGACATGCAAGTCCCTATTTAAAAATATTACAACCATTTAAGCCTTTAAAATCGGCCAAATCAACAAATAAATCAATAGATCATTCAATCACACATATATTCATTCATCACATGACATAAATATATCATAAAATATCTAGGTCTTTCCATGATCATCCTTCATGCTATTTTAAATGGAAATAACATAAATCATGCTTCAAAAATTCGAAATTGAATGAAGATGGCTCTGATACCACTTGAAGGACAACATTTGTCCATGAGGTTCCTAAAATCGCAACTTTTGCGCAGTAAAATTAAAACAGACGGCGGAAGCTCTAGAAACCTCGGATCGGCTTCATTCAAAAACGAAAATCAAGAGGAAAGATTGAAGTTTAATTACCTCACTTGCAGTTTCGAAAAAGACTTCGTGAGATAGGAGAAAACGACTGAAAACAGCAAGCTACGAACACTGTCCAGAAAATACAGCTCTGCACGAACAGCTTCTGTTTTGCCACGATCTGAGATCCTTAAGCACCCCAATTGTGATGCCTCTAATTAGTCCACACTTAGAAATGTTCTAGGAGTTCAGAGGATTTGGAATCACGAAATTTCGTTTAGAAATGAGAGAGATAATCATGAAACATGAATGCTAGTTCATGATGATTCATACCCCAAATAAAGCTACCATTATCTCTAATAATGGCACCAAACATTATCATGTGCTAGACCCACCCACTTAGCTATTATTTATTGAAAGTGATCTTATCACTTAAATATTTTATTTAATCAAATAAATAAATAGCTAAATTAATTAATTTCGTAATTAATTAATTAACCCCATTTTGATCAAATCAAATGGTTAAATGTGGGCTCATTATGTGACATGTTCTAATGCTTTCTCTTAATCCATATTAGATCCAATAAAAGCCCAAAATTCTAAACCCAAAATTGGTCTAGAAGTCCATAATCATATATGAACCGGAACATGTCCAAAATGGTCATTTTACGTGCTCGATATTGTATAATGTTTAATGGAGGATTTATGAAATTTATTTTGTTCCTTAAACTATTTATGGAACATCTAAATTTCTATCTTAAATCATATTTAAGATATATTTATATATATATTCATTCTCAATGAATTATAATATAAATATTGATTTTCCTAAAATTAGGAAATTTAACTTCTCATTTTCTAGTAACTCCTTTTTCATTTCTATTTAGTGTGTGACCTTTTAGGTTCTTAGTTATAAGGTAGTAGAACTATTTTAATGATAACTCTTTATTCATTAAATGATGCTAAACTCTTTAGTCATCAATTAGAACTTTTCTAATGACCTTAAGATGCATTGCTAATACGCTTTACCAATATTGATCTTAAGGTTTCTACAAGTCATGAGTGACACCTAGCAGTATATCACAACTATCCAAATAACAAGAATTGTTGGATCTATAGAACCTATTCCATTGTATCTCTATGTCTTGGTCTCTTCATCATCCATGTCCAGAGAAAAGCACGGCTTATGGTTTATTATGTTAAGCACTTATGCTTTATCTCAAAATAAATCTAAATGAACTTGACATGAAAATATAATTTGAACTCCTTCAAATATATTTCACCTTGGCCAAGGATTTCTCATGCCAATTCATATTATCTCATAGGGACATCCTTTTTGTATATTACAAAGTGATGAATTCCATATTGGCCATGCACTAGTCTTCATACATAGCCAACCATGACAGCTATTGCTAGATCTCTTCCGTGATTAGGAATCAATCATTATGCATTCACATATCAGAGATGTCTATGTATAAGACATCTGTTATGCCTCAGGTCTAAAGACCATTACTAAACATAGTGTCTAATACAATGTATAATAAGCCATTAACACTCAAGACCATATGGCTTACTATATTTGGTCAAGTTCAGTAAACTTGTTCTCTCAACAAGTACCTATGTGTTTGACTTGACATCTCATGTCAATGATATGAAACTCACCATCCATTTTAGTATCACATACCATAAGGAGTCATAACACATACTAGTGTTTATAGGAATTTATAATGTCCAATCATAAATCCACCACTAGGAACTATTTTAGAAGTATAGTACAAAGGATGCACGTTTCATATTCTCGACAAACTCGAGAATGTGCTCCTTAACTATTTTACTTCTTGGACTATATTCATTAAATTAATTTATGAATATTGATAACTTTGCCATTTAATAAATATCAAAATGCTATTCAAATACAATAATTCCCTAAACAAACAAACACCATTTGATTGGCCTTTAGGGCATATTACTAACAGAAACTACTAAAAGAAAGCTGAAGAGCTTGAAAACAGCGAAATTATTGATGAAAATAGGAGAAGATACCATCGGAGTAGGCGCAGACAACAATTTAATGAAAGTCCAAAGGGTTGTTGTGCATTCATTATCTTTATACTATTCTTGCCCCTTAAAGTAATATTTTAGTGTAGGAAGATTGTTTACTGAGAAAAATTCTAGAATATATTAAAGTTATTATGTCAATCATACAACAAGTAAATGGTACTATGATATATGTATATTTATTTTTAAAATCATCATATATGTGGTGGTTATATTAAATTGAACTACACATGTTATACATGCATCAATTGATTGTAATATATCAAAAGTATTTTAGAATTTCTCGTTTATTGATAGTATATTGGATACAAAAAATAATTGATGTAAGAATGTGCACTCAATCTCAATGTAACAATTTAGAAAAACAGAAAATTATATTAAAATTTGATGTTTACATAGCACTATTTAGAATATGAAAGAATAAGAGACGAAGTAGTAGAGAGTGAAAATGATATTTTAATGGCACTTTGCATACTCCTTATTTAGAGAATAGGATTATGATTTGATGTTGAATTGAATTTTTAGTATTGAATTAAGGGATAATTTTAATTTAATTTTTTTCTTGTCTAATAATAACCCTTAATTCAATGCACAATTCGAACTAATCTCGATATTAAATATTTATCTGATAGGATAATGGTTGCCATTCCTAAGGACATTTAAGTTAAATATTGTTTTAACTTCAATTTGTAAGTAACTTTTAACTTTTTTTTTTTATAATGAAAGTTAGTATATCATCAAAAACCTCAAAGATTACAAGTAAATTAGATGAAAAAAAAAAAGCGAAACCCTTCTATTATTTGACTAAACTAATTAAGACCCATATAATATTTTAAAACTCATCCAAATCCCATTATTGTCAATGTTTTTGTTGATTTACCAATTTACTCTTGGTAATTATTTGATGCTAAGAATATGAATACCTTTAATTGTTTAATTAATTGAATAATTTTTATCATCATTAATTGAAAAGTTAAATGCAAAATTCTTAGAAAAGTAAGAAAATTTTCATAATTGAAATTAAATGCAAAATAGGGAATTTGAAATAATATAAATAATATACTATAAATCTATTGTTTCAACTTATTTTATTCTCCAAAAAATTAGTATTTGTTTGTGTGTGCGCGCGCGCATATATATTGCATTTAACTTTTTAATAAATTTTGAAAAACATTTAAAATTTATTAAAAACTTATGATAACTCCCTTACTTTTTTTCTTATAAAATAGTACCTTTTTGTTGTTGATTTTAAATGAGCTTCAATCTATCATTTCAATTTAATTATACCCAGACTACTATGCGAAATCATTGCTATAAAATTTAAAAAGTTATAGAAAGGGCAAGGTTGAACTAATAATGATCTTAAAAGGACCACATGAAGCTAGAGATGGCCAATAGGCCTGACGACACGTGTCATGGCACCTGTCCGTACAGCATGGCACGGCACAACACGAGCACGTTTTAATGGAGCACGCGGCACGGCATGGCACGCACGTGGGCTGGGTTGGACTTAAAATTTTAGGCATGCAGGTCTTGAACGCTCGATTAGAGATGAGTTAAGCACTGCACGATGAAAAAGCCCGCAATAAGCACGTTTTATTTTTTTAATGAAAGTAAACTTAAAATTAAATTTTTTAAACTCATTTAATTCATAGTATAAAAAAATACTATAATTAATTTCTATTTATAATTTATTAAATAAATAATTGATAACATTATTTTAATGAATAAAATTATAAATATTGTTGTAGAAAATATAAAATAGTCAATAAGCAAAAAGTGATGCCCCCATGAATGGGGAGCAACAGAATTATGCTACCCCAGGAATGAGGAGAGCAGAACCTTGCTCCCGCAAGAGTGAGGAGTAGGAATAATGCTTGCACAATAATGGGAAGTAGCAGAACCATGCTCTCAATAAACACACAAGCTCGGATTATTTAACCTAGGTTATGTTCTCCAATCGAAATCACTGATTCCAACCTGCTACTAATGATTAAAATATCAAGACAATTACGGATCAAGAATTTTAATCTAGCAATAGAATTTATTCAAGTCCTATCTAATTGGCCACTCAAATAAAACAAGAATAAACCATGAACATTAATTATAGAAGAACATAAACAATCTCAATAAAATAAATTGAATGATAGAATTTAAATTTAATTGCATAGCATGTTTAGGGTTTTGAATTCACCCTCAACCAAATAAAAATTTAGCCTAACATAATTGAATTGGGAATAAGAGAATTGACATACACTTTGTTTTTCTTATTTCCCTTCTTTGTTAGCCATGTCCCTAGCCTACGTTACGTCCTAATACAAGTCCTTCTTAATTTTAGGGAACTATAGTCTGAAGTAGAAGCTAGTTATATGGGCTAAAAAGATGTAGTGGTGCATAAAATAAATAAATAAATAAATTGGGTTGACTATAATTTTTATTTGACTTGAGATCGTATTATTTCTAAGCTGAGGGCATATTTCTTTCATTGTGGTGAGAGCATGTGATATCACTTCTTTATTATTTTCTCTCAATTACCATTTGTTGGAGTGACTATTTTTATTGGCTTTAATTTCTTTGTGAGTGTCACTACTTCCAATGAGATTTTGGGGTTTGACATGCCATTCTTAAAAGTAGCTATGACAATCTACTAGGCTGATTCATGTGGATGGTTGATCTGGGTGTGATGTTTCTTTAGACTGAAGATAATGCTTATACTTTTATTTGATTGTTATCATTAGTCTGATTGAATAAACACGAGTAAGAATTTTGTTTTCACTTTATTTGCTAGGGACTAGCAATAAGGTGGTTGGGGGGTGTGTTAAGTGTTAGAAAATGCATATTTATAAAGGAGAAAACCTTCATTTTACATTTCAAGTCTTACTAACAACCCTTACTTTTATGTGTTTAAGCTTTTTGTAATTTAATTATGTGTGTTTTATTTTAATTAAGTATTTTGTGTTTTAGGGGCATCATAGTCATTTCACAATAAACGAGAGATCAGACGGCAAAACAGACATCACTTTTGAACTCAGGACGGTCGAAAACCTTAGGAAGAGCATAAAAGGAAAAATGGTACTGTTTACATGTACGGTACTATTCACATGTACGGTACTGTATGTGTTACTGTTCACGACACTGTTTATATAGACGGATCGATGACGTGGCATTGACCGATGATGTGGCATTGACTGATGAGGTGTCACAATCCTATTGGACTAAAATTCTTATGCAGTTGATGGTGACGTGGCAGCATATCAGTAGACCAAAAATTTCGCGTACGGTACATGCATCATACTGGATTATTTTTAACCAAACCGCGTTACTGTTCAACCTGGGTCAAACCGTGTTACTGTTCATCCACGTGGTCAAACCATGTACTGTTCACCCGGACTGTTGACTAATGACGTGGCGCAATCCTGAGCGTCCAAACTGTTTTTAATCCGATAGCCATGATTTACTTGATGTATCTATAAAAGGGGGGCCTCCCCCCCTAATTTAATATCTCTGAATCTATTTTTGGGATCCATTTTCTATAATTCCTTCTCCATCTTGTATTTTCTATGTATTTTAATAAATTTCCATTTTGCCCATAGTTCAATTATGAGTGGCTAATTTTCTTTCAAGCTTGGGTTGAAGGTGAAGTCTCAACATGTGTCATGGGCTTTATTTAGTAAATTTATTTTCTCTTCCCCTCTAGTTTTTGTGGATGTTTTGACTTCTCGTCGATAAATAATCATAATCTTATCTAGTACCGCCTTGGTTTCACCAGCTCCCTAGTATAAGGTTATTATTATTTGGCACGATAAGCCCTTAGCACCATATTGATTAGAGTATGATTCATAAGGTGTGGATTCCCCCCTCATGATTTAATTAGTATTAGTAAGGAATATTTAGCCCATGATGCATGTTGATACGAATCCAGATACCCAAGTACGTCATTTCAATAGATTTCTCTTCAATTTATTCTCGTCATTTCAATTCCAATTTTAGAATTTATTCTTGCCATTTCAATTCCAATTTTAGAATTTATTCTTGCCATTTCAATTTCAATTTTAGGATAATCTAAGTCACCTTCACCACAAAATCCATCCACCCATTTACAAAATTAATTCTATACACAATTAAATTCCACCTCCTCGTGGGATCGACACTCGTCACCATTAGTCTATACTACAATAGATTCGTGCGCTTGCGAGTTCAACAAAATTTGCACAACACACCCCACTTTGGAACATAGACGCTTCATCCCTTAGTATATAAAAGGCCATCCTCAACCCAAAAATCTCTTGGATTTCCCTTGTAGCACAAGAGAAACCAGCTGTTTGCCCAAGGGATCATGCTATATTTCTTCATTTATAAGCGTGATAAGCTCCTCTTGTATCCCGCTCATGGTTGCAAACTTGGCCTTCTAACTCAAGGCATCCACTACCAAATTTGCCCTTCCCGGCTTATCTCCAGGATATAGTTGAATTTGGTAGAAAATCCCACCATCTTGCTTGTTTCAGACTTAGTTTATTTTGGCTTTCAAAATAGCTAGTCGCCGTATTCTTCGTTTTCACAATGCACTACTGTGGTCATTTCCACTCAGAAGCTATGGGATGCTCGCCTTGCATCAACACACCTCCAATAGCAAAATCAGAAGCATCTATTTGTACCTCGAAAGGTAATGCATGGTTTGGCTGGGATCAACTCCTCTATAACAACCTTCTTGAGGGCATCAAAGGATTGTTGGCTCCTCTCCGTCCATTCCTACTTGGTGGTCTTTTTGACCAAGTCGGTGAGTGGAATAGCCCTTGATGAACCTCCTATAGCAGTTTTCGAGGCCTAAGAAAGAGCGTAATTCCGTGACCTTCGTGGGTGTCTCCCATTCGGCAATGGCCTTGACCTTAGCCTTATCCATGAGCAACGTCCCATCTCTGATCATATGGCCGAGAAAATCGACTTCCAGCTTTGCAAACGAGCACTCTCTCATTGTCCTGCAACACCTTACATACAACCCGCAAGTGCTCGGCATACTCCTCTAAAGTGTTGCTATAGACTACAATGTCATCGAGATACCACCACAAATGGATCAAGATATGGCTGGAAGATGCAGTTCATGAGCATGCAAAATGTGGCCGATCTTGGTGAGGCACTTGGTAATATCCCGATCTAAGGTCGATCTTGGAGAAGTACTTGGCCCGTCCAAGTTGGTCAAACAAATTCGTAATTAGTGGGATGAGATACTTGTTCTTCACGGTCACCTTATTGAGGGCCCAGTAGTCAATACATAATCGAAGCAAGCCATCATGCTTCTGTTGGAAGAGAATTGGTGCCCCATATGGTGCCTTTGAGGGCTAGATATATCCTGCATCCAACAACTCTTTAATTTGCCTACGTAACTCCTCTAACTCGGCTGGGACATGCGGTAGGGTGCTCTTCCTAGCGGCTTTGCACCCGGCTTCAACTCTATCTTGTGGTACACTTCTTGTCGTGGCGGCAATTGCTTTGGTAACTCGGGTGACATCATGTCCTTATACTCCTTAGGGGTGGAAAAATGAATAAACGAATTGAATTTGAATCAAGTCGTTAACAAATTGGGTTAAAATTCTACTGATTCAGATTCGTTTATTAAATGAATATTCGATTCAATTCATTTAATTCATTTAGTAGAATTAATAAACAAAGTGAACATAATCTTGATTTGTTTACAAAATATAATTAATAAATAAAACTTAAGCAAAACAAATTATAAAAATTAAACACCCTACAAAATACAAATAATCCAAACCATATTCGTAGATTAAAATATATAGTCATCCAAACACTAAATTACAAATTCTTAAGTGATTTCTTTAATTCTCTTCATCTTGTCTTTGTCACCTTGAAACCAAGAATCCTACACATAAAAAGTAAATAAAATTAGTTAGCAAGATAAATTGAAATTTTAACTTAAATAATTGAAAAAAATTACTTAGTTCCGTTTAGATATTTAAAATGCAGCAATAGATGTCAAATGCTCATGAACAATCATATGCCACAAAATACAATCTTAATTCTTCGACATCAAATATGTATGTCCTAAGTCTTCACAAATGTGTATCTATTTTTATGTATCTTAATTAGTACACAGACTCCACAAAACAAAAATGGAACATAATATCTGTTTTTATATATGAATATGGAAATTAGAAATTGGAATTTCGCAAATGTAAAGAGTTTAGAAGAGGGATTATGCAGCAATTTGAGATATATACCAAAGCAATTAATTATCAAAAAGGGAAAACTGAAAACACCCTAATTGTTTTAGTGGCGTGAACGTCTCCAGGAACTCTCTGCCTGGTTAGATTTACAAATGGTTAAACCTGATGCAGAACTCTCTGCCGTTCTTAAAGAATTTGTCTCCCGGTTTACTGGATCTCTCCGTGATTGGTTTGACAGTCTCAGCTGAATTCCAATTCTTTCAAATGATTTTCATTTGAAATCCAGGTTTCAGGCGGCAAAATAGCAGGGTTTAAAATACTGCGCTGAGCGCCAGTATCTATGAAGGCAATAACAGGAATGGGCCGACTGTATTTGGATAACAGGATTTGGATTTTGATGGAAGGAATGGGTTGAACTGACAATTGAGTGGAGGATGAAGGTACTGACTGGATGTGGAAGACAGGGGAATAGTCTTCTGGTTCAGTAGATGAAGTTGAATCTGAATCTGAATCAGAAGTGCCAAGGGCAAAAACTGTATCCTGGTCAGGACTTTCTTGTTCAGAGTATAAAAACTCAATTTGGTTAGTATCAGGAGAGAACTGATGTAAGGACTGAAGTTGTTGAACTAAGCGTTGAGACCGCTTAGGATTCTTAGGGCATTCTTTAGCAAAATGTCCGAGCCAGATAAGAAAACAGCTACTGGACCAGCAGACAAGTATACTCTCTGCTTTACTAAAAAAGAATCCTATCTCTTGGGATTCCAGTCACACTACAGCTGTCCAGCAGCTAAAGCAGATAGCCCAAAATCCACCAAAACTCAAGATCATGACAGATGGCAAATGCATCTTACAGACCGATGCTTCAGACACATCATGGGGAGCC
>MKYO02010342.1:51782-86675 GCA_002013955.2 Citrus medica | reverse complement strand
TTTGGGAAGATTTGAATACCAATGGGTTTTTTGGTAATCAAAGAGGTGGTAAAGAGTTTTCCATTGACAGCTTTGAAATGTTCTTCAGACTTGGTCCAATATTCTGGGGAAAGGAGATGAGGGTTTAACATGCTTTTTTGGGCGCCGGTATCGATAAGGCCAATAGCTGGAATGGGCCTTTGGAATTTGGAAGGTAGGATGTGGAGTTTGATGGAGGGAATAGGAACAGTAGTGTCCAGGGACAATAACTGTTAATGGAAAATGACTTGGGACTGGTCACTGTCTGAGTCATCAGAGGAGTGTTGAAGTGCGAACATTGTTTCATCATTGGGTTCATCTTGTTCAGAGAAATAGAATTCCAGTTCATCCTTGTCTAGAGAGTAGTCGGTAGTGGCTTGAAGATGCTCAACTAGCCGGATGGATTTTTCTCTTTTGTTGGGACAATCTTTCGCATAGTGGCCTTTTTTCTTACAGATAAAACATCTGCTTAATTTTCTCCGTTGGAGGTCTCGTGAAGAGGATGATTTCTTTCAGAAGAATCTGTAAGGCTGTCTGGATCTGCGATGTCTGGGCGAAAATTCTGGGGTTTTGAATTTCCGAAAATGCCTTTTCTTCTTAGAACTGCAATCACAATCTTTTTTCTTCTTGCATTTGATCTGTAAGTAAGGCTTTTTGCAAGCACTCCGGAATGGTTCTTTGTCTTTCAAGAGTTCTTTGAAGAATTGTTTCTGCTCGCAAAGTTTGTCGAGACAGGTTTTGGCAAGCTGGAAGATTTTGCCAAGAGAGATGTTGTCAAGGGAAAGGTTGGATGCTGTGAGTTGTCGCTGTATGTCTGGTTGGAGTTCTTCTGGAAGGGAAGCCAGAAAGAC
Source organism: Citrus medica (assembly GCA_002013955.2). Taxonomy (NCBI): domain Eukaryota; kingdom Viridiplantae; phylum Streptophyta; class Magnoliopsida; order Sapindales; family Rutaceae; genus Citrus; species Citrus medica. Next base: position 85,806 of record MKYO02010342.1, on the reverse strand, counting down.
ATGCTTTAATGTCGGTTCATTGAATCCATTAAGCTTGTAAAACAGCAAAGACATGCGTTTGTAATGGAAATCAAGATCCTTAGCATTGAGGGAGCAGCATTTCATGTTGAGATAATCTCGTCTCGCAGCTTCAAAAACTGCAGAAGGATCGCCAAGGAATTGATCATGGAGAACAGCAAGAGCACTTGAAACTTCTGGGAGATCAACAAACTGTAACTGGCGATATTGTCCTAACGAATCAAACCAATCTCTTAGAGCACCCGTAAAACGAGTAGCAAATTCTCTAAGGACTGATTGAGTTGTGGCTCCTGGTCTTAGCATTTGGAGTTCAATCTAGGCAGACATTTCAGTAAGTCTGTCACGCCATTTATGAGATGGAAGATCATCAAATGTGAACCATGGACCATTTGACGATTTTTGACTGGGTGGATTGGGCTGGGCCTGAGCTGGAGAAGGTTGGTTTGTGGCAGAAGATTCAGGTATTTCTTCGTCAACTTCAGAGGGAATATCAACATATGGTTCTGTATGAGAGGTTTGACCAGGGTGATCAGGTTGAGCCATCAAGATTTTGGTGATATCAGCATAGGACTTTTCAGAGTCACTGGTGGATGCTGAAGATTCAGTGTCGGTCTCGGTATGGCTATCTGAAACAGCTAGATTTGAATCAGAAGTTTGATCATCTATAGTAGATGAATGGGTGACTGTGTGAGCAGTAAACTGGTGCATGGGTTCTTTATCCTTGGATTGGGTAGGAGGTTGGGAGATAGTTGGTGGTGGAACAGATGGTGATGCTGGTGTAGAATGACCAGGAATAGAAATAGAGGTTTGAGGGAATGGGACAGGTCGTGGTTGAGGTTTAGACTTTGGTTTAGGTGTAGGAGGTGGTGGTAAAGGATTGTTTCTAAAAAGAGTATGAGTCATGCCAAATAACTTGGAAGGGTCATACTGTTTAATAGGAGATAGCATAGAGGCAAAAGGATGATAAGTGGGGCCGATGGAAGGGATAGGAGGTGATGTGGTAAAAAGGGTAGGTTTCTGTTTGTCAGATTCAATCTGAGCGAGTTCAGCTTTTAAGCGCCTGATTTCCCTTTCTTTTTTATCAAATTCTGGGCCACAGTATCTCTGGGTAAGCATGGCTCATAACTCTGAATCGAGTTGACCAATTCTGGTTTGAAGATTTTGGTGAATCTGTTGCATTTGGGCAGCAATAGAGTCAACTTTTGTCTCAATTTGTTCAGTTCGCAAACTGATTTTTTCAACTTTTGAATTGAGATGCACCAAAGTATCATTTTGTGCCCTGGCATTTTGAGTTTGCCAGTTGAGGACGGATTCAAAAGGTTTGGGTGGCTCAAGGTGGCCAGTGGAGGTAATAGGTAAAGGGATAAAGGGTTTGGACACAACATTTCGGTGGGGATCTGTGTGAGGTTCTAAAGGAGGAAAGGAAGAAGAGGAATCTGAAGAGGTAAAGGAAAACATCATACAAGCCAGTGGTTGGACAATAGGCGTTGGGTTTGGGAGTGGTGATGGAATTTCATATTTGCAATGGTTTGCAATCCATGTAAGCTCTTTTCGGTAAATGGGTAATGGAGCTGGTGGAGGAGGAGGGTCTTTTGGTGATCGAGGTTCACAATGGTGACAGGAGACTAGAGAGTGTTTCTTTTTGGGTTTCTTTTTCCTTTTGGGGACATAATCATCATCTTCTTCCCAATCATCCCAGCAGGGACAATCTGGGTCACACATACCTGAACCAGGGACATCCCATAGGAAATGGCCATTGTGTTTGGCTGGATAAACAGGGTAGCCTTCAGAATTAAACCCTGTAATGGGCAGATCTTCCTGAGCTGTCTGGACAGCTGTGATCATGGAAGAATAAGTAAAGGAAAGCCGAGGAGGCTCTTGTGGAGCACTTGGAGGTGGTTTAAAAGTCATTCGAACTGTGCCATCTTGTCGTCTTTCAAACATGCTTTCAGAAGTCTGAATGGGAGCGGTATTGGTATGGAACTGCTCATAGTTGGAGATCCATTCAAGAGGCATAAGCTTAATGAGCTCATGACGGGGAATTTGTCTCGGGATCTGGATGATTGTGGGGATTTGGTCAGATTCTGCTAACACCATGAGGGTGTCAGAGTGGTGTTCTGGAGTGGGTAGATCTAAGGCATGATTTTGAAGCCTATAGACCAGTTGATGGTGAAGGGTTGCAATGTTGGCTGAGGAGATTTGTTCAGCACCTTGAATTTGAACTTGAACTTTCAAGGCTGTGGGCAAATTGGTGTCTTGGAGAGAAAAGTTGAAATTGGGATAGAAAGTGAGTAAAACACTTCCTCCATGGAGGATTGTGAGGACAGTACCGATACCAGTATCTTGGTACTGTTTGAATCGGGTATCAAGCATAGCAATCCGAGCGGTAACTGGTAATCCTTTTCTCCCATGAAGGGTAAGGATTAATCTGATGCCTCCAAGATGGAGATGGGTAAAACCTTCTCGTTTCCAGTTGGAAATCAATTCGGAGGGGATTTCAAGAGTAACATATTGCTCAGCAGGGGTTGCTTGAAGAGAACATTGATCCAGGCGAGAAGACTGGATATATTCTTTAGGGTGAGGTCTGCGGGTGGATATGAGAGTACGGATACTGCGGGTAAAAGAACTGGGGCGTTTGTAGAGTTGGTAAGGGCTGATGAGAGGGTACGAAGATTCACTAATTTGGGCGGATTCAGGGATGTAGGAGTATTCGACAAGATTTTCGATTTTATTAGTAGTGTGAGAAGTGCAAGATTTCGGTAAGGAGAGAGTAGAGGAAAGAGTAACAGGATTTGAAGGAATTGAAGATGAAAGGGAAGCCATGATTGAAGAATTCTCTCTGCGCTTGAAGACTAAAGATCAAAACAGAATAAAGACTCAAATTATACCATTTTGGGAATGAAAAACAAGATTTAGAAAACCGGGTTTCAGGGACGAGTATGGCTCTAATACCATAAAGTACAAATTAGGCTTGTCAAGCCTTTTATGTTGAAAAATGATCTGAATTAGTTCGTGGGAAAAAGAGATTAGTTATTGATTACCAGCCACTTAATTCTTTTCTTAAAGATGATAAGTTTCTCCTTACAAAAATCCAGACCTTGTTTGTCCATCTTCAAGGGGCTCGTATCTTCTCTAAGTTCGATTTAAAAGCTGGTTTTTGGCAACTTGGTATTTCACCAGTTGACCGTCACTAAACTGCCCATTATCAATGGATTGTTATGCCTTTTGGACTTAAAGTCGCTCCCTCCTTATTTCAAAAAACCATGACAAAAATCTTTAGTCCTATTCTTCATCATGCATTAGTCTACATTGATGATATTTTGTTGTTTTCCTCTGACCATGAGAGCCACCAGAAGCTCCTTTTGGATTTCTTTCACATTGTGCAGGCACATGACATCATGCTTTCCGAAACAAAAAGCAATATAGGAAAGGAATCAATTGACTTTCTTGGCATGGTAATTAAAGACGACCGATATCAACCTGGTCCACACATTGCAGTTGAATTATTAAAGTTTCCAGACACACATCTCAACAGAAAGCAGATCCAACAATTCCTCGGGATTGTTAATTATGTCCGTGATTTTATCCCAAAAGTTGCAATTCATACAAGCCAGCTGTCACGCGTGCTCAAAAAACATTGCCCTCTATGGGGCCCTGCTCAGACAGAAGCTGTCAAGCAGCTAAAGGTGATCGCACAATCCCCTCCTCCACTCAGGATTCCCACAAATGGACACCGCATCCTCCAGACTGATGCCAGCGATGATTACTGGAGTGCCATTCTTCTCGAAGAAATCAATGGCGTGCGTCATTTCTGTGCACATGCAAGCGGACAATTCAAAGACTCTAAAAAGAACTACCATGTGATCTACAAAGAAATCTTGGCAGTCAAGTATGGCATTAAAAAATTCGAATTTCATCGAATCAGCCACACAATTCTTATCAACATGGATAATTCTTCTTTTCCCAGAATTTTTGACTTCAAAAACAAGTTGCTCCTTGACAAGCAACTGCTCAATCTCAAAACCTGGTTTGCTAAGTATGACTTCACTGTTCAACACATAAAAGGCAACCAAAACCTCATTCCCGATTTCCTCACACGTCCAGCTATAAATAAACCCTCACTCATTTCCTCCATCCAGACCGTTTTCCTAATCTTTGTATGGAGCACATGTTTCTCACAGGCCTCCCTCTCTCCTCCCTGTCCATCTGTGGTGTCTCACCACCTTGTATGCAACAAAGTTGGTTCTCCCCATCAAACTAGTCCTAACTCACCTTACCACTCCTGAGTTCTCACCAGACCTCTTATGGACTCTCCTTGAGTGGTATTCCCCACTCCGTTGGTGGCGTAAACAACTTCAGCAGTTGATTACTTTTCATGGATTAGACAACATGCCAGACCAAGAAGCTAACATGTGGACTACAATCTTCATTGTCCACAGGCCTTATTTCCAACATCCAGAAATACAGAACTACTGGACACAAGACATGGCATATGAATGGAGAACTTATCCTCATCCATATACCCTCATTCATGACACAGCTGTTACTTTGGTTCTCAAAGCCTACCTTATGGAACTAAACAATGTTCCTCCCCCAGCCACACACATTCACCACACCTCTATTGGACCATCACACACTCTTGAAATTATTCCCAAAACACAAGGCTGTACTCCAGGTTCAACTTCAAGCCCTTAGGGTATCCTTGTCATTGAACAACGTCCTGACTACACCAATGTCTTATTCCAAGATGCTCAGGATCCATGGGAAGACTTTTAGTCCCTTTTCCATACTGAAAATTCCCATTATACTGTCACCACTCCAGACTCTCCTGCTGCATCTACATCTCAGCACATGACTGAAGCTGATGAAGCAAAATACCAGCAAGCTGAGGAATACCTCGACCAACGCCAAATCCGTCGGCACAAACGACAATATGAAAAAGACACAGGATACGTATCACCATCTCGTTATCCATCCACTCCATGATAACAACTTCTGAACAAGCTTTTGATACACCTATCCATGTGACTCCCGTTTGTCTTTTGTTAAAGTCATTGTCAGTGTGCTTTACTTTTGTTAAAGTCCTTGTCGATATGCTTTACTTTTGTTAAAGTCCTTGTCGATATGCTTTCCTTTTGTAAAAGTCCTTGTCGGCGTGCTTTACTTTTGTAAATGTCTTTATTGGTGTGCTTTGCTTTACGATCATTTGAGAGGTCCTGTTCTCAATGATTTTCTATTAATAGCACCTTCAGCTTCAGTTGTGGGGAGCTCATCAAGAAATAAAAATTCCAGTTCTATACAATATGTTTCCCTAAATCTCTCTCTCTTCTAGGAATCAAAGCAATTATTTAGATTAATAATGATATGCTCACCTCCAAATTTTCTAAACTGAGTATGCTCTGCACTTGCCTTAAGCCTAAGGATCCTATGCATCAGAAAGGTCCTGTTTTTATCCTCCAAAACCGATTTTATAAAATGACGGTATTTTCTCACAACGTTCACCCTCTTTGAAGGCCCTGAGTGCCGAGTTTTCGGGTGGTATTGTGAAAAAATATTTTTATCTATGATTTCAGATTTGGTATTAAATGGATAAGTGAATATTGGCTGGAAACCCGAACTTGCGGACTACTGGTCCAAAGTATAGTTTTAACTGTTGTAGTTATGATATAACAATGCCACGTACAACTACCCACTGGTATCAGAGCCACACTTCTTGCCGAGGTGGTATCATTAGTAATTTGAATAATCTTATTTGATCTCCTAGAAGAAGACCTCCTCAACCATGGAAACAAATACAACATCAACTTCATTTCCTTCATCATCTTCATCCCATATCTCTCTTTCTTCTACTCTATCTCTTCCTAAATCATGTTCTAAGCACGTAGCCTCCAAAATTGAGAATCTTGTCGAATATTCCTATATTCCAGATTATGCTAAAATCAATGAGTCCCAGTTTCCCATCATGAGTCTTTACAATCTCTACAAACAGAAAACTTCTTTCACTAGAAGTATCCGAACTCTGATTTCCACTAAAAGACCAATCCCAGTCATCTAGAGTGAACAATATGTTACTATAGAAATGCCCTCGGATCTCATCGCCAACTGGAAACGAGAAGGGTACACGCTGTTGTGCAAATTTTATTGAACTCGCAAGCGCACGAATCTATTGTAGTATAGACTAATGGTGACGAGTGTCGATCCCACGAGGAGGTGGATTTTAATTGTGTATAGAATTAATTTTGTAAATGGGTGGTTGGATTTTGTGGTGATGGTGACTTAGATTATCCTAAAATTGGAATTGAAATGGAAAGAATAAAATTTAAAACTTAAATTAAAATGGCGAGAATAAATTGAAGATAAATCTATTAAAATGACGTACTTGGGTATCTGGATCCGTATCAACATGCATCATGGGCTTAAGCCTAAGGTTCCTATGCCTAAGGATCCAAATTTTCTAAACTGAGTATGCTCTGCACTTGCCTTAAGCCTAAGGATCCTATGCATCGGAAAGGTCCTGTTTTTATCCTCCAAAACCGATTTTATAAAATGACGGTATTTTCTCACAACGTTCACCCTCTTTGAAGGCCCTGAGTGCCGAGTTTTTGGGTGGTATTGTGAAAAACTATTTTCAACTATGATTTCCGATTTGGTATTACATGGATAAGTGTATATTGGCTGGAAATCTGAACCTGCGGACTACTAGTCCAAAGTACAGTTTTAACTGTTGTAGTTATAATATAATAACGCCACGTACAACTACCCACTGGTATCAGAGCCACACTTCTTGCCGAGGTGGTATCATTAGTAATTTGAATAATCTTATTTGATCTCCTAGAAGAAGACCTCCTCAACCATGGAAACAAATACAACATCAACTTCATTTCCTTCATCATCTTCATCATCTTCATCCCATATCTCTCTTTCTTCTACTCTATCTCTTCCTAAATCATGTTCTAAGCACGTAGCCTCCAAAATTGAGAATCTTGTCGAATATTCCTATATTCCAGATTATGCTCAAATCAATGAGTCCCAGGTTCCCATCATGAGTCCTTACAATCTCTACAGACAGAAAACTTCTTTCACTAGAAGTATCCGAACTCTGATTTCCACTAAAAGACCAATCCCAGTCATCTAGACTAGATCAGTATATGTCACTATGTCACTCAGAGTGAACAATATGTCACTATAGAAATACCCTCAGATCTCATCGCCAACTGGAAACGAGAAGGGTACACGCTGTTGTGCAAATTTTATTGAACTCGCAAGCGCACGAATCTATTGTAGTATAGACTAATGGTGACGAGTGTCGATCTCACGAGGAGGTGGATTTTAATTGTGTATAGAATTAATTTTGTAAATGGGTGGTTGGATTTTGTGGTGATGGTGACTTAGATTATCCTAAAATTGGAATTGAAATGGAAAGAATAAATTTTAAAACTTAAATTAAAAGGGCGAGAATAAATTGAAAATAAATCTATTGAAATGACGTACTTGGGTATCTGGATCCGTATCAACATGCATCATGGGCTAAATATTCCTTATTAATACCAATTAAATCATGAGGGGGGGATCCACACCTCTTGAACCACGCTCTAATCAATATGGTGCTAAGGGCTTATCGTGCCAAATAATAATAACCTTGTACTAGGGGGCCGGTGAAACCAAGGCGGTACTAGACAAGATTAGTATTATTTGTCGACGAGAAGTCAAAACATCCACAAAAACTAGAGGGGAAGAGAAAATAAATTTACCAAATAAAGCCCATGACACATGTTGAGACTTCACCTTCTACCCAAGCTTGAAAGAAAATTAGCTACTCATAATTGAATAGGGATGGCAAAAATTCCCACGGGGACGGGTACCCTCAGGGATTTTCCCCATTCGGGGAGGGTACGGGGATAATTTTATACCCAATTTTTTATTTGGGGAGGGGACGGAGATGAGGTGGAATCCCCATCCCTTACCCATTTCCCCATTTTAATTTTTAATTTTATTTTTATTTTTAAAATTACTAATAAATAAATAACAAAATTATAAATATTGGCAAGATATGAGTGGAATTTTGGGTGTGGCATGTATCTTTGATCCAAGGTATAAAAAGAAGTTCATTGAATATTACTTTTTTATGGTTTATGGTGGTGTTAAAGAGTTGTATGTTGGGAAAGTGGTCACCCTTTGCCAGGAATTAGTGAAAGAGTATCAATTGAAGTTTTCACCAACTGTTTATTGCTTTGATTATACTGGTAGTAGTTCTTCTACTAGATCTACAGGGGATTCTTATAAGAAAGCAACAAAATGGATGACAGGTTTTGATGATTATGTAAACAATAGAGATTGTGCAGTTGTTGCAGATGAATTAGATTCATATTTGGATGAGAAAGTTATACCTCGGATGGAAGATTTTAATATTTTGAGTTGGTGGAAGACAAATGCTAATAGGTATCCTACATTAGCTCGAATTGCTAGAGATATTTTGGCAATTCCAATTAAAATAGTTGCTTCTGAATCAGCTTTTAGCACCGGTGATAGAGTTGTGAGCCCACACCGTAACAAACTTCATCCAAGCACATTGGAGGCCTTAATGTGCTGTCAAAGTTGGTTACGAGCTTACAATAGCAGTATGAGTTTATTTTACATTGTAATTATATTATACAGTTATTAATATTTGCACTTATAAGTTACGTTACTTATATCATTTTCATTGTTTTAGGTTTGAAATCTGAGGCTATCTCTCAATTTGCCACATTTCTCGAGGAAGAACAGGAGGAGCAGGAGGTAAATAGTTTTATTAAAAATATTAATTAAGTATCTACATTTATTTCATTTATTTTATTGCCGATATAAAAATAATTTTTTTTCTTTTTATTGTAGGATTATGAAGATTGAGTCATTGACAAAGATAATTATTTTAATAATTTATATTTTGAATGTGACTTTGTAATGGATCAATATTAATGTAAGATATATTTTGAACTTTATTTTTACCAGAATTTTTTATTTTAATATGATTAATTTAAAATCGAAAATAAAAAAATATATTAGACTATTAATTATTCGGGGACCGGGGACCCTCGGGGATCCCCTGTTATTATTCGGGGAGGGGATGGGGATTCACTCAAGCAATTCTGACGGGGACGGGGAGGGGGAGGGGACGGGGACATACGCAAAATATCGGGGATGGGTATGGGGAGATTGGTCCCCTCCCCTCCCCTCCCCATTGCCATCCCTATAATTGAACTAGGGGCAAAAAGGAAATTTATTAAAATACGTAGAAAATACAAGATGGAGAGGGAATTACAAAAAATAGAGTCCAAAAATGGATTCAGGGATATCAAATTAGGGGGGAGGCCCCCTTTTTATAGATACATTGAGTAAATCGTGGCCATCGGATTAAAAACAGTTTGGATGCTCAGGATTGCGCCACGTCATCAGTCAACAGTCTGCGTGAACAGTACACGGTTTGACCACGTTGATGAACAGTAACACGGTTTGACCCGGGTGAACAGTGATGCGGTTTGGTTGAAAATAATCATGTGTGTTGCATGTACCGTACATGCGATTTTTTATCCACTGATATGCTGCTACGTCATCGATCAACAGTGCATAAGAATTTTAGTCCAACAGGATCGTGACACCTCATCATTCAATGCCACATCATCGGTCAATGCCACCTCATCGATCCGTCTATGTGAACAGTGCCGTGAACAGTAACGTAGACAGTACCCGTACATGTGAATAGTACTGTATATGTGAACAGTACTATTTTTCCTTTTATGCTCCTCCTAAGATTTTAAAAGTGATGTATGTTTTACCATCTGATCTCTCATTTATTGTGAAATGACCGTGATACCCTAAAATACATAAAATACTTAATTAAAATAAAACACACATAATTAAATTACAAGAAGCTTAAATACATAAAAGTAAGGGTTGTTAGTAAGACATGAAATGTAAAATGACAATTTTCTCCTTTATAAATATGCATTTACTAACACTCGACACATGCATCTCCATCTTGGAGGTGTACGCTTAATTCTCACTCTTCATAGCAGAAAAGGCTTATTTGTCACAGCTAGAATTTCTCTCCTAGACACTAGGTTCAAACAGTACCAACACGCTGTTGTAGGAACCGTTCTGACAACCCTTCATGCTGGCAGTGTCTTATTAATCTTTTACCTAAATTTAAACCTCCTCTTGAAGACCCTAACCTTCTAACAACTCTTAAGGTCCAGATCCAGCTCCAAGGAGCAGAACAAACGCCCACATCAAAGATGGCAACTCTCCATCACCAACTAGTGTATCGATTGCAAAATCATGCACTAGATCTTCCCACACCATACACTACTTCTGATGCCTTGATGATATTAGCTGACACAAACATAATTCCAACTATCATTCAAATCCCCAAACAAATCTAGAAACAAGAATTGCTCAAACTCATGCCTCTTGAATGGTTAACCAACTATGAGCACTTTAACCAAAATTCTGAACTAATACAAACCACAGAAGCCACATTTGACAGACGACCAAATGGTTAAGTCAAACTGTCCTTTCAAACTCCTGACACCAAGCCTGTTTCTGATAGTCCACAACTTTCCTATACTGCTATGATCACAGCAGTTCAAACTGGTCAAGAAAAGAAACTTCCTATTCATGGTTTTTCCTCTAAAGGGTATCTAGTATATCCCGATAAAATCAATGGTCATTTCCTATGGGATGTTCTTGAAGCCCATATGTGCAATCTAGATTGTCCTTGGATGATACAGATATTGACGAGGAATTGGAAGTTATGCGGAGAAAAAAAAAGAAGAAGAAAAAATCTTCTTCTCCACCATCATCTTGCAAGTCTTTTCCTCCACAACGTCCACCAGATCCCAAACCTTCTGTCCAACCAATCAGATCTTGCCTTATGTTTTCAAGCCACTCCTATGAGGAATCATTTCCTCTGCTTGAAAAACAGACAAACACACAAACCCGAGTTACATCCAAACCTTTTGTCCAATCTCTAGTTACAGCCTCTCGGCAACCTGAGGAGCCAAAACAATATAAAGCTGTTCTAAACTGGCAAACCAAAAATGCCAGTGCTCAGAATCAAACTCTTCAGCAACTCGGTAAGAAAATTGATCGTGTTGCCAGTCAAGTCTCTCAGACTGAGACTAAAGTTGATTCAATCAGCAGTCGTCTTGATCAGATGTATATACATCTCCAAGATCGGATCTCCGAACTCGACACCGATCTCCGACGAATGATCAACAACCACATTTGGGGTCCAGAGTTCAATAAAAAAGAAGCTGAGATCAGAAAACTCAAAGCCGAATTGTCAAGAATTGATGCTGAAAAGACTCGACCTTCCCTTTTTACTCAACCACAACCAACACCGGTATCTCCTTCGTGCTCTGAAACCTATACACCTTTCTACACACCATCCAGACCTCAACAACCTGTTTATAATCAGTTCTTTGGGTTCTCGCACCTTCAACCAACTCCTCAGCCATCTTCACCTAGAAAATCAAAATCCAAGGTCAAAATTTCAGAACCAAAGCCAAAGGTCCCTTCATCTTCCTCTACCTCCACCATACCTCAGGAAGATTTGCCACAGGATATTCCTGAGCCTCTTAAGAAAGACAAAGACCCAATGGATCAGTATCATTATCATACTGTCCAGCACTAATCTTATGACTCCTCTAAGCCAGAAACCGTCGATGAGTCAAACCCATCTGAGTCCAACCCGTCTTCTTCACACTCTTCCACAAACTCAGCCGGAACCTCAACTGACTATGAGTCCGAATATGCTGACATTACAGGCATATTAATGGCCACTGAAACTGCAGATCCAAGTGCTTCTACTTCAACACCTATTGTTGACGATCATCCTTCTGATCAAGCATCTCACACAGACCCTATGCCACCACCAGTCCATGAACACTCAACAAAACCATCTTCAGCATCTTGGTTTACATTTGATGACATTCCTCATCACAAATGGTATGCTGGACTCCAAGAATTTGCTGCATGGATTGATCTCCAATGTACCAAACCTAATGCTCAACCCCAAGCCGTTCTTCATGAATTTATGGCCCGATCCACAAGTTCTCTACGAGACTGGCTAGAGAGCTTAGGCGAATTCCGACATATCCAATTCATGGAATCCCCAATTGGAACTGCCCTCAATCTTATTCATGAACAATTCATTTGTGAAAAAACTGCTTCCACTGATGCAGACAGAAAAGAATATCACAAGATGAAGTGCTGTTCTCTCAAAAGACACCTTCTAGATGCTCCTTACAAAAGAATGAGTATTCTATTTTACAAGCTGAATGGATTCAATGAGCCATCTCTTAAACATGTCTTCATAGCCTCTCTTTGATAAGTGCATATTTTTCATATATTTTGTTATTAATTTCTCCATCTTTTTCTTGTTTTGATCTTAAATATTCTAGTTATTTTAGTTAATTTTTAATTGAATAGGGAATTAATTAATATACATATTTTACCCTTTATTATATATTTGCTAGTTATTTTTATTTATTATTTTTAATTAATTGTATTATTTTATTGAATAGGGAATTAATTGGAGATTGTGGATAAAAAGGACATGAAGAAGTTCAAATTGAAAAGGAATAAAAGTTCAAATTGGAAAAGGATTTCAATTAGAATTGAAAAAGGATTTCAATTAGAATTGAAAAAGGATTTCAATTAGAATTGAAACAGGATTTCTTTAGACTTGTTGGAGAAGAATTCAGTCAACTAGCATTATAAAAGGAGAGCTGCCAGAGAGCGAGAGGGGGGTGCAGACGCAATTCGGGCAGAGAAAAAAATCAACAGGCGCAAGGAGAAGAGAAAAATCAGCAGCCGCTTGAATTAATCTCCATGATTGGTTTTGTCAATTCTCTTATTCCCAATTCAATTATGTTAGGCTAAATTTTTATTTGGTTGAGGGTGAATTCAAAACCCTAAACATGCTATGCAATTAAATTTAAATTCTATCATTCAATTTATTTAATTGAGATTGTTTATGTTCTTCTATAATTAATGTTCATGGTTTATTCTTGTTTTATTTGAGTGGCCAATTAGATAGGACTTGAATAAATTCTATTGCTAGATTAAAATTCTTGATCCGTAATTGTCTTGATATTTTAATCATTAGTAGCAGGTTGGAATCAGTGATTTCGATTGGAGAACATAACCTAGGTTAAATAATCCGAGCTTGTGTGTTTATTGCCTAGATCAACCTAATATCTTTCTTTGTTTAATGCTTCCATTATCTTAAATTTAAAGAGCTTGTTTTAAATTATTTAATGGTTAGAGATTAGGTGAAGAGCTTGTTTTGCCTAACGACACACTAAGGAAAGATTGAGACTAACAGAGCTTATTGTTGTCTACGGTTGATAGTTTCAATATAAATTGATGATAGAATTGATATATTATGTGCATGTTTGGTGGTGGCGAATGATCCTTTAACCAAAGTTTTCATCATTATTATTTCTTTTTCCTTTAATTAGAGTTTTTATTAAATTCTTGTTCGTAGTTTTAATTTCTTTATTTCTTACTATTTAGTTAAAAATTCATAAACCCCCTTTTTATTTATAATTGATATTTTCTTTAGTTAGATTAATTTCTATTATTACTACTATTATTTTATTTTAAATCTTGCTTTAGAGTTGATAAATAAATATAACTAGCATAGTCTCTGTGGGATCGATCCTTACTCGCTCTGTACTAATTATTTATATTAGTGGTAAGGTTTTAAATTTGGTGCACCTTAACGACACTACCACTCTTCCTTCTGAATTACAACTAGATCTTCAAAGAAAACTTACAGCAACTAATCTGAGCATAGCTGATATCTCTTTGGGAAAGATTTTTCAAATGGCCATGCTATCTCTTGATAAAATCTAAGCAAAAAGAATTCTTCAAAGATCTCATGGAAGACAAAAAATCCTTTTCTCAGGCTTGTCACAAAGCTTATCTCAAAATCGAGTGTAAGGATGAAAAGAAATGTGTTTGTCCAATCACAAAGAAACGGCATTTCCAGAAACACTTCCACAAGAAAGCATCCTCCAAAAAACCTTTTCGGTATTTTAAAAAGAAAGATGTTTCTCAATACCGAAAGAAAAAATCCAATCGTTGTTTCATCTGCAAGAAACGCGGTCACTTTGTCTGAAATTATCCCCATAAATCTGCCAAAGCTATTCGCCTTATCCAACATCTTCAACATTCTTCTCTGTTATCTGAGAATGAGGATATCGAATCAAATTTTTCTGAACAGCCAGCTCAAGATGACCAAACTGCTTTCCTCATAGCAGAATCCTCTGATTCTGAAGATATTTCCATCATCTCTGCAGTTCAAACTGTCAACCATGTTTCTACCATTCCTAGACCTTTTCTTAAGATGTCCATTCTTCCTTCTAAATTTCATAAACCTGTTCCTGTTATTGGGTTTATTGACACTGGTGCCGACACCAGTATGATTGATCCTTCTGTTCTTCCATTAGACTATTGGGAACACCATTCCAAACTTTTCAGAGCAGTTAATGGAGAAACTTTTGAAACAACTTTGATTACCAAAAAACCCATTGGTATTCAATTCTTTCCGAATTGTATAATTTGGAAAAAGATTGTAGCCTCCAAACTTCCAGATAAAGATTTGCTCATAGGTTTTGATATTCTTCTTTTGGTTAGAAATCTCTTCCTCACCAGTTCTGGAGTTCGCTACAAACAAATGTTCATGCAGGAAGTGTACTTCTCACTTTCAACCTTTCTCTTCAAGACACCAACTCGCCAACTGCTCTAAAAGTACAAGTCCAGATTCAAGGAGCAGAACAGATCTCATCTTCAAAGATTGTAACACTTCATCATCAGTTGGTTTATAGGCTTTAAAATCATGCCTTAGATCTACCTGCACCGAACACAACTATGACGCCCTCTTGGTGTTAGCCGAATCAGATCAAATTCCAACCATAATTTAAATCCCAAGGCAGATCTCTCGAGATGAGCTAATTACAGATCCCTCGAGATGAGCTAATTAAACTCATGCCTTTGGAATGGATATCAAATTATGAGCAATTTCACAACAACAATGCTCCAATTCAGACATCAGAAGGAATGTTTGAAAGAAGGCGGGACAGAACAGTAAGAATGACTTTCCGACCTCCACCAAGTGCTCCTCAAGAGCCTCCAAGGCTATCTTTCACACAATCTTCTATGATTATTGTTGTCCATACAGCCTCCATACAGCCCAGGAAGATTTACCTATCACCGGGTTCAATAAAGAAGGATATCTAGTCTACCCAGCCAAAATGAATGGCCATTTCCTATGGGATGCACCTGGATCAGGAAATTGTGACCCAGATTGTCCCTGTTAGGATGATTGGGAGGAAGATGATTTTGTTTCCAGAAGAAAAACAAAGCCAAAAAAGAAACTTCATCATCCATGCAAATATTTCCAACCAAAGCCACATGATGATCCACCTCCACCTTCACCAGATCCATTACCCATTTACAAAAAAGAACTCAAATGGATTGCAAAACACTGCAAGCCTGAAGTTTTTTCACCAGTTCAAAACCATACACCAACCAAGTATTGAGGTTGAGCAATTACTTGTCAGGAAGCAAAGGGTATACGCATCTCCATCTCGGAGGTGTTAGATTGATTCTGACCCTCCATGGTAGAAAAGGCTTACCAGTCACAGCCAGAATTGCTCTCATTGATACCAGGTTCAAACAATATCAACATGCTACCAACTTGGGGCAAATGGTCTTCTTGTCTTCAAAAATTTGCTGCATGAATTGATCTCTAAGGAACCAAACCCAATGCCCATCTAGAAAATGTCATTCATAACTCTCAAAGGGTGAGGACTGCCCAACGCTTATAAGCTCTTATCCCACATCGCTGGCAAGCCAAAGCTCTTGGTCGCTTATAAGCACTGGGCATCAGGAATGCAGAAAGCAGTTTTGGGATGGTTAACTGGTGAAATACCAAGTTGCCAAAAACCAGCTGCGATGTGGGATAAGAGCTTATCATTCATTCTACCCTCGCCCTCGGGCCTTGGCTCTGACAAAAACCCTTCATTCCTTCAGCCATAACCTCCGCCGGCCATCTTAAAGAACCCAGACCTTTTGAGGTAGTACTTAACTGGCAGACTCAAAATGCCAGATCACAAAATGATACCTTGTGGACATTCATAAATAGGTTGACAAGATTAGTTTGCGAACTGATCTACCAAGATTTACAATCCAGAATAATCCAACTGGATTCAGAATTACGTGCCATGCTCAGTCAAAGAAAGGGAAATCAGGTGCTTGAAAGTAGAGCTTCCAAGAGTTTCAGACTCCACCCCAACAAGAACAAGGCCAGTCATCAAGAGTCATTTCACAACCTGAGCCCATCATCACTCATCCGCCATCCCAATGCCGACCTCTCTGCATTCCCGGGAAGAGTTCGAACTAAAGTTGCCTCTGGCAATGGACCATGGTTTACCTTTGATGATCTTCCACCGGCTCGGTGGCGTGAACGTCTCTAGGAACTTTCTGCCTGGTTAGATTTACATATGGTTAAACCTGATGCAGAACTCTCTGCAGTTCTTAAAGAATTTGTCTCCCAGTTTACTGGATCTCTCCGTGATTGGTTTGACAGTCTCGGACAATACAGACAATTACTGTATCTTCAGCACCCTACTGTCTCTGCTGCTCTCATGGACATTCATTCCCAGTTTCTTGGAGAACCTGCAGCTATCTTTGCCACTGCGCGCAAAGAATATTTACAAATGAGATGTTGCTCGATGCAGAGATCTGACTTGCATTATCATTTCAAACGCATGTCTGCCCTGTTCCATAAAATTGGTGGTATCAATGACCACACTCTCAAGCACGTTTTCTTGTCTTCTTTGCCTGAAGAATTACAACTCGGGAATGCAGAGAGGTCAGCATTGGGATGGCGGATGAGTGATGATGGGCTCAGATTGTGAAATGACTCTTGATGACTGGTCTTGTTCTTATTGAGGTGGAGTCTGAAACTCCTGGAGGAGTTGACTGAGCGGTAAAAAGTCATCCTCAGGATCCTGGGAATCCTGGTAGTAAATCTGTAGAGGAGTATTTGGACGTTCTTCTTTGATAATGATACCTTTGCTAGAACCAGAAGGATTAGGTACCATGAACATTTCATGACGAGGTCCAATAGAATTGGAGATGATGTCTTGTGGTGGTGGAGGAACATGATTTAAGGACAGAAGATGATTCATGAGAGCCTTTTTGAACATGGGGTCTTGATCCAGTGTGCTGGGATGAGGGGTTGTGTGGTACTGGCTGATTTGTGGTTGAGCAAAGAAGGCGGCTGTTTCTGGGTGACGGAAATATGGTCGGTGGACTATGAACACATATGTGAATTTTTCAGCTTCATGAGAAGGGATGGTGGAAAGATGATGGTTGTGACTAAGCTGCTGGAGTTAGGATCTCCATTGAGGAATAGGAGAGAACCACTCTAACAGAGTCCATAACAGAGAAGTAGCCTTGGAAGGATTATTGAGGGTGTTGACTGTGTAGGCTAAGGGGATGATTTATTGAGTTGCATGGAGTACAGTTAAGCACCAGAAATACCAGAGTTCATCTTCACTGATATCCCTGACAGAGGGGATGAAGAATCCTGTAAGGAAGAGATTCTCGGGATGAAAAATGAGGAACTGATTGTGACGGTTTTCTTCAAGGAAGAAAGCTTTCATGTAGTAGCGGAAAAGAAATTGTTTAGCAAACTCCTGAAGGCGGTAGAGGGAAGGAAAAGTTTGTACAGGCCTGGGGAAGGTCTTTTGGGTGAGAGGCTTAGAAGGCAGAGAGGTAGCAGTAGATCTAGTAGCCATGAAGACCGGGAAGACTGGGGAAGTGTAGAAGATTGGAGAGGCAGGTGTCTGAATGCGAGATAGGAAATCTGGAATGAGGTTCTTTTGTCCTTTTATATGTTCAACATCAAATTCATATCGGGAAAACCATTCCTGTAACCGAAGTAACTGGCTGTTGGGAATCGTTTTACCTTTAAACTGTAGGACTTTAGGGAAAGAGGAATTATCCAATCTGATCAGGAATCTATGGCCAAGGAGGTGGTATTCGAACTTTTTGATGCCGTTTTTTACGGCAAGGATCTCCTTGTAGATCGTGTGATAGTGCTGCTGGGCTGGACTAAAATGTCCACTAGCATATCCGATTAGATATTCCTTTTTGTCAATCTGTTCAAGCAACAGGGCTCCCCATGATGTGTCTGAAGCATCGGTCTGTAGGATACGTTTGCCATCTGTCATGATCTTGAGTTTTGGTGGATTCTGGGCTATCTGCTTTAGCTGCTGGACAGCTGTAGTGTGACTGGAATCCCAAGAGATAGGATGCTTTTTTAGTAAAGCAGAGAGTAGACTTGTCTGCTGGTCCACATGAGGCAGGAAATCACGGATGTAGTTGATGATGCCAAGAAACTGTTGGACTTGTTTCTTTGTGAAATCCTTATCTGGAAAGTGGAGTAATTCTTGTGCAATGTGGGGTCCAGGCTGATAGAATCCATTCTTTATCTGCATACCGAGATATTCTACGGTATCTGTGGCAATTGTACTTTTTTTGTCTGAAAGCATAATACCGTATTGATCTACGATATCATGGAACTGTTGGAGTAAAACTTGATGCTCTTCTGGAGTACCTGAAAACAGAAGCAAATCGTCAATATAAACAAGGGTATGGTGAAGGATGGGCTGGAAGATTTGGGTCATGGCTTTTTGGAAAATGGATGGTGCGGTTTTGAGACCAAAGGGAAGAACGGTCCATTGGTAATGGGCGTTTGGGATACAGAATGCAGTTTTATAACGTTCAGCAGGGTCAATACCCAGCTGCCAAAACCCAGACTTTAAGTCAAACTTAGAAAATATTCTGGCATTTAGGAGGTAGGTAAAGATGGAATTTCGCCGAGGTAAAGGAAATTTATCATCCTGTAAAAACTGGTTTAAAGGCTGATAATCAATGACAAGACGCTTTTTACCCCGTAACGTTTCAGCACGTTTATTAACATAAAAGGCTTGGCAGGCCCACGGAGAAGTTGTGGGCTCAATGAGGCCTTGGGCGAGTAACTCTGCACATTCTGTTTGAGCTAACTTATGCTCAGAAGGAGGCATACCCAGATGGGTTGCTTTGGTAGGGTTGAGATCTTCATTAAGCTTAAAAGGAAGCTTAACGAAATGGGCTGGATTTTTCCACAGAGGATTTGGATGGTCAAAGGCCATATGGTTTGGAGGACAAAACCTTAGTAACTGGGCCGAAATAGACTGATAATCAGGAGGAGATTGGGCCAAATGATAGAGTTTGAGTTGGTCTGTGTATGGTTGGAACATGGACTGGATTCTAAGACCAGTAGGAAGGACTTGAATCTTTTGGGCTTGGAATAGGATATCAAACCCAAGAAGAAGATCTTTGTCAGGTAGGCTAGACCCAATAACATGGGTCCAAACTGTGAGCTTTGGGAACAGCTGAATTCCAATTCTAGACTTTGTATAAATCAATTTTCCACTAGCAGCACGGAAATGATTTTCATTTGAAATCCAGGTTTCAGGCGGCAGAATAGCAGGGTTTAAAATACTGCGCTGAGCGCCAGTATCTATGAAGGCAATAACAGGAATGGGCCGACTGTATTTGGATAACAGGATTTGGATTTTGATGGAGGGAATGGGTTGAACTGACAATTGAGAAGGTACTGACTGGATGTGGAAGATAGGGGAATAGTCTTCAGGTTTAGTAGATGAAGCTGAATCTGAATCTGAATCAGAAATTTATCATCCTGTAAAAACTGGTTTAAAGGCTGATAATCAATGACAAAGGCAAAACCCTACACTTTTCACCAAGTCACCATCAACACCTACCATAAGCCCGACGTATCATCCATTCACTCCTATGCTTGCTCCAATGAAACCCTATAATCCCTCCAAATTGTTCAGTATGACACACACTCTTTTAAAAAAATCAGCCTTTACAACCCCAGCCAAGGCAAAAACCAAAAGCTACTCTCAGGCCAGTCAAAATTCATCCACCAGTTACTTCAACCGCTGAACAACAATCCCCAGGATACACACCTGCTCCACCACATACTCAACCTCAACCAACCCAAACCAAAGACAAAGAACCCATGCACCAATACAGTTCTAAAAAATTTGAGACCTTTTCACCCTCTGAATCTGAGTGTACTACCTCTGTTACTGATGGGGATATTTCGGTTACTCAGTCTGAGACAGAATCTTCAGTCTCGACTAGTGACTCTGAAAAAGCTTATGCAAACATTACTAAGCTTTTAATGGCATAAGAAACAGAACCAGCCCATCCAGAATCTTATTTTGAGATACCCACAGATGTTGATGAACTAGTTGAATCTTCAGCAACAAATCGACAACCTCAGCCTCATGCACAAACATCTCACAAACCATCAAATGGCCCATGGTTCACTTTTGATGATATTCCCTCATCCAAATGGTGAGAAAGAGTCCAAGAAATATCAGCATGGATTGATCTCCAGATGATACGAGCTGATGCAACAACAGAATCAGTCCTTAGAGAATTCACCACTTGTTTCACGGGATCTCTAAGAGATTGGCTTAATAGTTTAGGGTAGTACAGACAAATGCAGTTTGTCCAATTGCCTAATATTTCTAGTGTTCTTGCTATTTTACATGAACAACAGTTTTTGGAGAAGTAAGTGCAGTTTTCGAAGCTGCAAGACGGGACTACCTAAACATGAATGTCAATCTTGTTTTATAAGCTTAGTGGATTCAATGATCCGACTCTAAATCATGTCTTTCTTGCTTCTCTACCTAAAGAATTGCAACCAGAAATACAAAGACAATTTGCAGCGCACAATATTAATATTGACAACATCTCCTTAGGAAAGATTTTCCATATTGCCAAGGGATGTTTAGAGAAGCTCTGTGAACAGAAATAATTTTTCAAAGATCTGATAAAAAATAAAGAGCCTTTCAGAAGTGCCTGCAAGAAACCATATTGCAAAGAAAAAAAGAATTGTGATTGTGAGCCAAGGAAGAAAAGACATTTTAAGAGGTTCAGACGTCCAGTTTCTGCTTCAAAATTCAAATCTCAAAGATGGAACAACCAGAGAAAACCATACAGGTTTTTCAAGAAATGATCATTTTCTTCAAAGGAACAGAGGAAACAGAAATCCAATAGATGCTTTATTTGCAACAAAAAAGGCCACTATGCAAAGAACTGTCCAAACAAGAAGGAAAAATCAAGCAGATTGACAAAGCATTTACAGATGGTTACTGGGCACTCTCTTGAGAAGGAAGAAGTAGAGTTCTATTTCTCTGAACAAGAGGAACCTACTGGTGAAAGAATGTTCGCACTAAAAAACTCATCTAAGGAATCAGAAAGTGATGAGTTCTAAAACATTTTCCACCAACAATTGGAATGGTGGTATCTAAGGACAAAGATTATTGGTGGAAAATGTTTTGGAACTCATCACTTTCTGATTCCTCAGATGAGTTTTCCAGTGCAAACACTGTTTCATTAGTAGGTTCCTCTTGTTCAGAGAAATAGAACTCTACTTCTTCCTTCTCAGCAGAGTACCCAGTAACCATCTATAAATGCTTTATCAATCTGCTTGATTTGTCCTTCTTGGTTGGACAGTTCTTTACATAGTGGCCTTTTTTGTTGCAAATAAAGCATCTGCTGGATTTCTGTTTCCTCTATTCCTTTGAAGAAAA
The DNA here is from genome assembly GCA_002013955.2 of Citrus medica. Classification (NCBI taxonomy): domain Eukaryota; kingdom Viridiplantae; phylum Streptophyta; class Magnoliopsida; order Sapindales; family Rutaceae; genus Citrus; species Citrus medica. The sequence continues at coordinate 64,057 of MKYO02010342.1, read as the reverse complement.
TGATCGTTTCCTAAAAAAGCTGTATGGTTTTCTCTGGTTATTCCATCTTCGAGATTTGGATTTTAAAGTAGAATCTGGACATTTGAACTTCTTAAAATGTCTTTTCTGGCTCACAATCACAATTCTTTTTTTCTTTGCACTTGATCTGCAAATATGGTTTCTTGCAAGCACTTCTGAAAGGCTCTTTATCTTTCATCAGATCTTTGAAAAACTATTTCTGTTCACAGAGCTTCTCCAAACATCCCTTGGCGATTTGGAAAATCTTTCCTAAGGAGATGTTGTCAATATTGATATTGTGCGCTGCAAATTGTCTTTGTATTTCTAGTTACAATTCTTCAGGTAGAGAAGTAAGAAAGACATGTTTGAGAGTCGGATGACGAATCCATTGAGCTTATAAAACAAGATTGACATCCTCTTCACTTCATGTTTAGGTAGTCCCGTCTTGCAGCTTCAAAAACTGCACTTGGTTCTCCGATGAATTGTTCATGTAAAACAGCAAGAGCACTAGAAACATTAGGCAATTAGACAAACTGCATTTGTTTGTACTGCTCTAAACTGTCAAATCAATCTCTTAGAGATCCTGTGAAATGAGTGGTGAATTCTCTAAGGACTGATTCTGTTGTTGTATCAGCTCTTATCATCTGGACATCAATCCATGCTGACATTTCTTAGACTCTTTCTCGCCATTTGGATGAGGGAATATCATCAAAAGTGAACCATGGACCATTTGATGGTCCGTGAGAGGTTTGTACATGAGGCTGCGGTTGTTGATTTGTTGCTAAAGATTCAGCTGGTTCATCAACATCTGAGGGTATCTCAAAATAAGATTCTAGATGGGCTGGTTTTGTTTCTTCTGGTTGTACACTCAGATTCAGAGGGTGAAAAGGTCTCAAAATTTTTAGAACTGTATTGGTGCATAGGTTCTTTGTCTTTGGTTTGGGTTGTTTGAGGTTGAGTATGTGGTGGAGCAGGTGTATATCCTGGGGATTATTGTTCAGCGGTTGAAGTAACTGGTGGGTGAATTTTGACTAGCCTAAGAGTAGCTTTTGGTTTTTGCCTTGGCTGGGGTTGTAAAGGCTGATTTTTTAAAAGAGTGTGTGTCATGCCGAACAATTTGGAGGGATCATAAGGTTTCATTAGAGAAAGCATAGGAGTGGTGACTTTGTGAAAAGTGCCTGATTTCCCTTTCCTTTTGGTCAAACTCATGACCATAATATCTTTGACTGAGCATGGCATGTAATTTTGAATCTAGCTGGATTATTCTAGATTGTAAATCTTGGTAGATTTATTACAGTTGTGAGGTTATTGTATCAGTTCGCAAACTAATCTTGTCAGTTTGCAAACTAATCTTGTCAACCTGTTTATGAATGTCCACCAAGGTATCATTTGTACTCTGGCATTTTGAGTCTGTCAGTTGAGGACTGCCTCAAAAGGTCTGGGTTCTTTGAGATGGCCGGCGGAGGTTATGGGCGAATGAATGAAGGGTTTGGAAACAACTTTTTTGTGGGAGTTTGATTGGGTATCTAAAGTTGGAAAATTGGTGGAATAGTCTTTGGAGGTAGAGGCAAACATCATACAAGCAGTGGTCTGTATGATTGGTGTATGGTTTTGAACTGGTGAAAGAACTTCAGGCTTGCAGTGCTTTACAATCCATTTGAGTTCTTTTTAGTAAATGGGTAATGGATCTGGTGAAGGTGGAGGTGGATCATCATGTGGCTTTGGTTGGAAATGTTTACATGGATGATAAAGTTTCTTTTTTGGCTTTGTTTTTCTTCTGGAAATGAAATCATCTTCCTCCCAATCATCCCAACAGGGACAATCTGGGTCGCAATTTTTCTGATCCAGGTGCATCCCATAGGAAATGGCCATTCATTTTGGCTGGGTAGACTGGATATCCTTCTTTATTGAACCCGGTGATAGGTAAATCTTTCTGGGCTGTATAGATAGCTGTGATCATAGAAGATTGTGTGAAACATAGCCTTGGAGGCTCTTGAGGAGCACTTGGTGGAGGTAGGAAAGTCATTCTTACTGTATCGTTCGACCTTCTTTCAAACATTCCTTCTGATGTCTGAATTGGAGCAGTGTTGTTGTGAAATTGCTCATAATTTGATATCCATTCTAAAGGCATGAGTTTAATTAGCTCGTCTCGAGGGATTTGCCTTGGGATTTGAATTATGGTTGGAATTTGATCTGATTCTGCTAACACCATGAGGGCATCAGAGTTGTGTTTAGGTGCAAGTAGATCTAAGGCATGATTTTGAAGCCTATATACCAACTGATGATGACGTGTTACAATCTTTGAACATGAGATCTGTTCTGCTCCTTGTATCTGGACATGTACTTTTAGAGCAGTTGGCGAGTTGGTGTCTTGAAGAGAAAGGTTGAAATTTGGATAAAAAGTCAGAAGTACACTCCCTGCATGTAGAGTGCTTAATACAGTACCAATGAAAGCATCTTGATATTGTTTGAACCTTGAATCTAACATAGCAACTCTAGCTGTAACAGGTAATCCCTTCCTACCATGTAGGGTTAGGATTAATCTTACTCCTCCGAGATGGAGATGAGTATATCCTTCTCTTTTCCAGTTTGTTATCAACTCTTAGGGGATTTCAACAGTGACATACTGTTCAGCTGTGGTAGCTTGGAGACTGCATTGATCCAATTGAGATGACTGGATGTATTCCTTGGGGTGTGGTCTTTTTGTAGAAATGAGAGTTTTGATACTTCAAATGAATGAATTAAGAGGGAATGAGGATTCATTAATCTGGGCTGACTCTGGGATGTAGGAATATTCAACAAGGCTTTCGAATTCGTTGGTGGTTTGTTTGGTGAGGTTGATGTAATTGTGTTTTCATTTGATGAGGTTGATGCCATTTTTTTTTGTAGGACTCTCTCTATCTCTGAAGTCATAAAATCAAATTGAAAGAAGATTTAAATCATACCACTTTGGTCTTTAAAGAACAGAATTTTGAAAATTATAAACTTTCAAGGAAATGTATGGCTCTGATACCAAAATATGTCAGCGGAGAATACGTGGCGTTGTTATACTAGAACTACAACAGTTAAAACTGTACTTTGGACCAGTAGTCCGCAAGTTCGAGTTTCCAACCAATATACCTCTAAGATAAAAAAAAACATTTTCATCTCAGATTATATAACCTAAAAACAGACACTCCTTTGTCTTAAAATAGGGTACCAAACCAGATAAAAAATTATCAAAAAGTTTTCTGATGCACAGGATCCTTGCAAGAGGCAAGTGCAGAGAATACTTCCTTAAGTTTCAAAATGAACAGATTTATATCTTCTTTATTTTCTATCTCAGAGCTTCATTGATAAAGAGAGAGAGAGAATTTAGAAACTCATAGCTGAAGAAAACATTCTTTTATTTTCTGCCAAGCTTATCTTACAAAAAGAGGGGCTTCTCTTTTATAGAGAGGAGAAAGCCTTGAAAAAGCATTTTGATAAGACATGGTCCTTTGTTTTCTGCCAAGCATTTTACAAAAGTAAAGAACATACGACAAACTTAACTTTAATAATTAAAGCATGACTCAGCATACTGTAACAATTACAAACGACAAATTTATAGCTATGGGGATGAAAGATTCAAGTAATCTTCGTCAGATGAGCTATCTGTGTCGTCTTTTGCTAAATTTTTTCTTTGGATGTTTACAGGTGGGACCACACGGTGGCCATGGGCAATAGTGTGCTTTTGGACAATGAGAAGGAAATGTTACCATCAGATTGGTTGGCTAAATTTTAGGTAGACAAGTGCTGGTACTAGCTCTAGATAATGAAGGTTCTTCCAGTTGCGATGGATCTTGGAACTGTCAGAGATGCTGGCTTAAGGGTAGGAAGTCAGTCTAAGGGTGTTGAGCGTCTTGGAATAAGAAATTTGTGAAATCTGATTTTTTTTCTTTGATGATGATACCTGTGGGTTTGGGTTTTGGTTTTGAAATGGACGAAGGAGTTGGAATCATAATGATGTCATGTTGTGGACCTAAAGACGTATGTAATATGTCTTTATGTGGTTCAGGTTGGTGATTGAGGTGGCAAAGGAAATTCTAAAGGTTTTTCTGGATGTTATTGTCTTGTTCAATGATTGCTGGGTGTGGTGTTGTGAACCATTCGAACACTTGATCTTGAGTAAAAAAAGAGTTAGTGCTTGGAAGCTGGAAATATGGCCTATAGATAATGAACACTGAGGTGAACATATTTGCTTCTGATTCAAGCATTGGATCAAGGTTGTGGATCGTGGATAGTTGTTGTAACTTTTTTCTCCACCAAGGAAGTGGAGAGAACCACTCAAGAAGGGTCCAGGACAATGAGGATGATTAGGGTAGTTTTGACAGGGAGAATTAACTTTGTGGTGTAAAGAACAGTTAGGCTCCAGATGAACCATAACTCTTCTTTAGTCACATCTCTAGAAGGGCCAATCGTTAGACCTATGAGAAACAAGTTTTCAGGGTGGAAAGTTGAAAAAGGAAATGAATCTGCTAACATGTAAGCTTTCATGAAAAACCTAAAACCATATCTTTTTGCAAATTTTTGGATGTCAAAAACTGTGGCAAAGATTTTTCTGAGAGGGAAAGTCTTGTGGGTTAAGGCTTGGTTTGGTAGAGAGTGGATATGCAATGCAAGGGTGATATTGGTTTTGCAAGTCTTGAGAGTAGGTCTGGAATGAGGTTCTGGGTTCCTTTTATATGCTTCACAGAGAAGTCATATTTTGAGAACCAGTCTTTGAGCCTGAGCAATATCTTTTCTGGAACTGTTTTCCCTTTGAAGTTCATTATGTTGGGAAATGCTGAGCTGTCCATTCGGATAAGAAAATGATAGCCTATAAGATGTATTCAAATTTCTTGATACCATTCTTTACAGCTAAGATTTCTCTGTGTGTCAGAGAAATGTCCGCTAGCATAAGCAATAAAGGTTTCTTTGCCATTTATTTCTTCGAGAAGAATAGCACCCCATGATTCGTCACTTGCATCTGTCTAGAGTATCCGGTTGCCATCTATGATGAGCTTTAATGGTGGCGGAATTTGAGCAATCTTTTTTAAAGTGGTGACAGCAAGTGTGTGGTTGTCATTCCATTCTAGTGGCTTTTTCTTTAATAAAGCCAAAATCTGATTGGTATGGTGATCGACATGTGGAATAAAGTCCCTGATATAATTGATGATACTAAGAAATTGTTGTATCTGCTTTTTGGTGAGATTCTGATCTGGAAAGTGGATCAATTCTTGGGCAATGTGTTTTCCTGGCTGGTATTGTCCGTCTTTGATAATCATTCTAAGAAATTCAATATTATCTGTTGCAATGGTGCTTTTCTTGGCTGATAACATAATTCCGTGAGTCTGGATGATATCAAAAAATGATTTAATAATTGGCGATGTTCTTCATGTGTGCCTAAAAACAACAAAATATCGTCAATATAAATCAATGCATGATGTAGGATGGGTTGAAAGATTCAAACCATGGCTTTTTGAAAAATGGAAGGTGCAGTTTTAAGACCAAAGGGTAAAACTGTCCACTGGTAATAGGCATTTGGGATGCAAAAAGTCGTTTTGTATCTTTCGGAGGGTTCAACACTAATTTGCCAAAAACCTGACTTGAGGTCAAATTTTGAAAAGATCTGGGCATTTTTTAGATAAGTGAAGATGCTTTGTCTCTTTGGTAAATGAAACTTATCATCTTGTAAGAAAATGTTTAAGGGTTGATAGTCAATGACTAATTGCTTTTTTCCCCTAACAAGTTCCGAACGTTTTTCAACATAAAACGCCTAAGAGTGACATATTGCTCAGTAGAGGTTGCTTGAAGATCACATTGATCCAGACGAGAGGAGTGGATATATTCTTTAGGTTGAGGGCGTCGGGTAGAAATGAGAGTACGGATACTTTGGGTAAAGGAACTAGGTCTTTTATACAACTTATAAGGGCTGATGAGAGGATAAGAGGATTCACTAATTTGGGCTGATTCAGGAATGTAGGAGTATTCGACAAGGTTTTCAATCTTATTAGCGGTATGGGAGGTGCAAGATTTAGGTAAAGATAGAGTAGAAGAAAGAGTAACAGGATTGGAAGGAGTTGAAGAGGAAGTGGAAGCCATGAGGGAAAAGTTCTCTCTGCACGTGAAGTCTAGAAGTCAAAATAGGATAAAGACTCAAATTATACCATTTTGGATTGGAAAAACAAAATTTAGAAAATGAAATTTCAAGGATGAGAATGGCTCTAATACCATAAAGTAAAGGAGGTTCTCCTTTACTTATTCTTCCATGCTCACTGCTGTTCAAACAGCTCAAGAAGATCTGCCTATTGCAGGGTTTAATTCTGACGGCTACCCTGTTTATCCAGCCAAGCATAATGGCCATTTCCTCTGGGATGTCCTTGAGTAGGTCTGGAATGAGGTTCTGGGTTCCTTTTATATGCTTCACAGAGAAGTCATATTTTGAGAACCAGTCTTTGAGCCTGAGCAATATCTTTTCTGGAACTGTTTTCCCTTTGAAGTTCATTATGTTGGGAAATGCTGAGCTGTCCATTCGGATAAGAAAATGATAGCCTATAAGATGTATTCAAATTTCTTGATACCATTCTTTACAGCTAAGATTTCTCTGTGTGTCAGAGAAATGTCCGCTAGCATAAGCAATAAAGGTTTCTTTGCCATTTATTTCTTCGAGAAGAATAGCACCCCATGATTCGTCACTTGCATCTGTCTAGAGTATCCGGTTGCCATCTATGATGAGCTTTAATGGTGGCGGAATTTGAGCAATCTTTTTTAAAGTGGTGACAGCAAGTGTGTGGTTGTCATTCCATTCTAGTGGCTTTTTCTTTAATAAAGCCAAAATCTGATTGGTATGGTGATCGACATGTGGAATAAAGTCCCTGATATAATTGATGATACTAAGAAATTGTTGTATCTGCTTTTTGGTGAGATTCTGATCTGGAAAGTGGATCAATTCTTGGGCAATGTGTTTTCCTGGCTGGTATTGTCCGTCTTTGATAATCATTCTAAGAAATTCAATATTATCTGTTGCAATGGTGCTTTTCTTGGCTGATAACATAATTCCGTGAGTCTGGATGATATCAAAAAATGATTTAATAATTGGCGATGTTCTTCATGTGTGCCTAAAAACAACAAAATATCGTCAATATAAATCAATGCATGATGTAGGATGGGTTGAAAGATTCAAACCATGGCTTTTTGAAAAATGGAAGGTGCAGTTTTAAGACCAAAGGGTAAAACTGTCCACTGGTAATAGGCATTTGGGATGCAAAAAGTCGTTTTGTATCTTTCGGAGGGTTCAACACTAATTTGCCAAAAACCTGACTTGAGGTCAAATTTTGAAAAGATCTGGGCATTTTTTAGATAAGTGAAGATGCTTTGTCTCTTTGGTAAATGAAACTTATCATCTTGTAAGAAAATGTTTAAGGGTTGATAGTCAATGACTAATTGCTTTTTTCCCCTAACAAGTTCCGAACGTTTTTCAACATAAAACGCCTAAGAGTGACATATTGCTCAGTAGAGGTTGCTTGAAGATCACATTGATCCAGACGAGAGGAGTGGATATATTCTTTAGGTTGAGGGCGTCGGGTAGAAATGAGAGTACGGATACTTTGGGTAAAGGAACTAGGTCTTTTATACAACTTATAAGGGCTGATGAGAGGATAAGAGGATTCACTAATTTGGGCTGATTCAGGAATGTAGGAGTATTCGACAAGGTTTTCAATCTTATTAGCGGTATGGGAGGTGCAAGATTTAGGTAAAGATAGAGTAGAAGAAAGAGTAACAGGATTGGAAGGAGTTGAAGAGGAAGTGGAAGCCATGAGGGAAAAGTTCTCTCTGCACGTGAAGTCTAGAAGTCAAAATAGGATAAAGACTCAAATTATACCATTTTGGATTGGAAAAACAAAATTTAGAAAATGAAATTTCAAGGATGAGAATGGCTCTAATACCATAAAGTAAAGGAGGTTCTCCTTTACTTATTCTTCCATGCTCACTGCTGTTCAAACAGCTCAAGAAGATCTGCCTATTGCAGGGTTTAATTCTGACGGCTACCCTGTTTATCCAGCCAAGCATAATGGCCATTTCCTCTGGGATGTCCTCGGCTCAGGCATGTGTGATCCAAATTGTCCTTGCTGGGATGATTGGGAAGAAGATGATTATGCCACAAAAAAGAAAAAGAAACCCAAAAAGAAAACCCCTTTGGCTTCATGTCAGCACTATGAACCCACATCACCAAAAGATCCTCCACCTCCACCCGCTCCATTACCCATCTATAAAAAAGAACTCAAATGGATTGCAAAACATTGCAAATATGAGTTTCCATCACCACTTCCACAACCCACACCACAGCCACAACCCTTAGCTTGTATGATGTTTTCTTCTACCTCTTCAGATTACTCCTCTACTTTTCCTCCTCTAGAACCCCACACAGACTCACAACGAAATGTTGTGTCCAAACCCTTTATCCCTTCAGTTATTACCTCTATTGGCCACCTTGAGCCACCTAAACCTTTTGAATCTGTCCTCAATTGGCAAACCCAAAATGCCAGGGCCCAAAATGATACTTTGTTGAATCTCAATTCCAAAGTTGAGAAAATCAGTTTACGAACTGAACAAATTGAGACAAAAGTTGATTCTATCACTGGCCAGATGCAGCAGATCCACCAAAATCTCCAGTCTAAAATCACTCAACTTGATTCCGAGTTGCGAACCATGCTTGCCCAAAGGTACTATAGTCCAGAATTTGACCAAAATGAGCGAGAAATCAAACGCTTAAAAGCCGAGCTTGATCGGATCGAATATGAAAAACAGAGACCTACCCTCTTTACAACTTCTCCACGTATCCCGACCATTGGCCCATCCTACCATCCTTTTGCCTCTATGCTTTCCCCTATCAAACAATATGATCCTTCCAAATTATTTGGCATGACCCATACCCTTTTCCGAGATAACCCATTGCCACCTCCACCAAGGCCTAAACCACGATCTAAACCTCAACCACGCCCTGTCCAAATTCACCAACCATCTTTCCCTGAACAACAGTCTCCCAATTATACGCTCGCAACACCACCTCCACCACCTATCTCCTCTCAACCTCTACTCCAGTCCAAAGACAAAGAACCCATGCACCAGTTTAGTGCTCATACGGTTGCCCACTCATCTTCTTCTGATGATCAAACTTCAGATTCAAATCTGGCTGATTCCCCAACCCATTCTAACACTGATACCGATTCTTCTTTATTAACCAGTGACTCTGAAAAGTCTTATGCTGATATTACAAGAATCTTGATGGCTCAACCAGAACCACCTGATCATGGCCAAACTTCTCACACAGAACCATATGTTGATATTCCTTCAGAGGTTGAAGAAGAAATGCCTGAATATTCAGCCACCAATCACCCTCCTCCAGCTTAATCTCAAGCCTCTACTGGTCAAAAATCGTCAAATGGTCCTTGGTTCTCATTTGATGATATTCCATCTTCTAAATGGCGTGATCGCCTCAATGAGATGTTTTCCTGGATTGATCTCCAAATGCTACAGCCAGGAGTAACCACTCAATCAGTTCTTAGAGAATTTGCTACTCGTTTTACGGGTGCTCTAAGAGATTGGTTTGATTCTCTAGGTCAATACAGACAATTACAATTTGTCCAGTTACCTGAAGTCTCAAGTGCCCTTGCAGTTATTCATGACCAATTCCTTGGTGATCCAGCTGCAGTTTTTGAAGCTGCCTGTCGAGACTATCTCAACATGAAATATTGTTCCCTCAATGCTAAGGATCTTGATTTCCATTACAAACGCATGTCTTTGCTATTTTACAAGCTTAATGGATTCAATGAGCCAACTTTAAAGCATGTTTTTATGGCTTCCCTTCCAGATGAACTTCAACTAGACATACAAAGGCAACTCTCAGCCTCCAACCTTATCCTTGACAACATCTCTCTTGGCAAAATCTTTCAGCTTGCTAAAACTTACCTTGATAAGCTTTGTGAGCAGAAACAGTTTTTCAAAGAATTGTTGAAAGATAAAGAACCATTCAGAAGTGCTTGCAAAAAACCCTATTTGAAGATCAAGTGCAAAACAAAAAAAGATTGTGATTGCAGTCCAAAAAAGAAAAAGCATTTTCGGAAATTCAAAACTTCTGAATTTTCCTCACGGCCTTGCAGATCCACGAAACCCTACAGATTTTTCAGAAAGAAATCATCTTCCTCCAAAGAATTTAAACGACGAAAATCAAGTCGCTGTTTTATCTGCAAGAAGAAAGGCCACTATGCCAAAGACTGTCCCAATAAGAGAGAAAAATCCATCCGACTAGTCGAGCATCTTCAAGCTACTACCGATTACTCTCCAGACAAAGATGAATTGGAATTTTACTTCTCTGAACAAGATGAACCCAATGATGAAACTGTGTTTGCACTACAAAATTCCTCTGATGAATCCGACAGTGATCAGTCCCAAGTTATTTTCCATCAACAGTTATTGTCCCTGGACACTACTGTTCCTATTCCCTCCATTAGACTCCATATCCTATCTTCCAAATTCCACAGGCCCATTCCAGCTATTGGTCTTATCGACACCGGTGCTCAACGAAGCATGTTAAACCCCAACATTCTTCCTCCTGAATATTGGACTAAGTATGAAGAAAAATTCAAAGCTGTTAATGGCAAACTCTTCACCACCTCTTTGATTACCAAAAAATCCATTGGTATTCAAATCTTTCCCAATTGTGTCATTTGGACCAAGGTCATTGGTTCTACTCTTCCTAATAAGGATATCTTGTTAGGATTTGACATCCTTCACCAAATCAAATACCTCCAAATCATTCCTACTGGAATCTGAGTCAAGTCCATGTTCAAACCATTCACAGACCTCTTGAACTTTTACAACTTGGAGGAGGATTCTGGACTTTAGAGTGCGTTTATGACAAAGCCAAAAGCTAGAATTTGCCAGTTAGTAGACTGGCAAATTCTACTGTTCATTGAGACCATTGTTCATTGGGTCTTAATGAACAGTGGGGTGCTCTTATCTGGTTTGGTACCTGTTTTAAGCTAAGGAAAGCTGTTTTAGGGTTGTATAACCTAGCAAAGAAAATTGGTTTTAAGAGTCTCAGGTGCCCCCTCGGAGTGGTATCAGAGCCTATCATATGATGAAAATAGTCTCCCAAGTTACTAGAGTCTCCCCAACCCAATGAATAGTCCCACTGTTCATTAAGACCACCAATTTTATGGAATAGAGCAGACATGCGCTTGAAATGGTAATGCAGATCAGATCGTTGCATGGAGCAACATCTCATTTGGAGATATTCTTTGCGAGCAGTGGCAAAGATAGCTGCAGGTTCTCCAAGAAACTGGGAATGAATGTCCATAAGAGCAGCAGAGACGGTAGGATGCTCGAGATACTGCAATTGTCTGTAGTGACAAATGGTTTGCTCCAAATCTGGTGCTTTTAGGGTTGTATAACCTAGTAAAGAAAACTGGTTTAAAAAGTCTCAGGTGCCCCCTCGGAGTGGTATCAGAGCCTGTTTTTCTCAAAACGCAACATGATTTTGTTGTAATTCTTTTTGAAAAATTCCTTATTCTGCCCCTTCCATCGGCCCCACTTATCATCCTTTTGCCTCTATGTTATCTCCTATTAAACAATATGACCCTTCCAAGTTATTTGGCATGACTCATACTCTTTTCCGAGACAATCCTTTGCCACCACCACCTAAACCTAAACCCAAACCTAGACCACAGCCTCGACCTGCCCCTCTTCATCCTTCCTCTCTGACCATCCCTGGCCAACCATCTCCTAGTTCTACACTGCCCTCACCGCTAGCTCCATTATCAGTCCCTACCCANGATGAACATCGCCAGCTGTTAACTCAATTCTATGATCTTATCCAAAATCATGGAATCATGTTATCGGCCAAGAAAAGCACCATTGCTACAGATAATATTGAATTCCTTGGTATGCTCATAAAAGATGGACACTACCAGCCAGGAAAGCACATTCCCAAGAATTGCTTCACTTTCCAGATCAGCAACTTTCCAAAAGGCAAATTCAATAGTTTCTTGGCATTATCAATTACATCCGTGATTTCATCCCACATGTGGATCATTACACTCATCATCTTTCGGCTTTATTGAAAAAGAAGCCCCTACCCTAAAGCAGATCACGCAAAATCCGCCTCCTTTAAAGTTGATTACTGATGGACGGTGAATATTGCAGACAGATGCAAGTGATGAATCATGGGGTGCCATCCTCCTCGAAGAGCTCAATGGACAAGAACACTTTATCGCTTA
>MKYO02010342.1:27579-40249 GCA_002013955.2 Citrus medica | reverse complement strand
CATTTCAAGCGCATGTCTGCTCTATTCCATAAAATTGGTGGTATCAATGACCACACTCTCAAGCATGTTTTCTTGTCTTCTTTGCCTGAAGAATTACAACCTGAAATCCGTCGCCAGATTGCTAATGCCCAGCTTGACATCAACAATCTTTCTCTTGGCCGTATTTTCCAGCTGGCTTTAGTGTCTCTTGATTACTTCTGTGATCAGAAGAAATTCTTCTGACACACTCATGATCCTTGCTGAATCTCCAGACATCCCCACCATTATCCTGATCCCACGACAGATCCCTCGTGCTGATCTTCTCAAGATCATGCCTCTCGAGTGGATAACCAATTATGAGCATTTCCATCAAAACACCACTCCTGTTCAAACCTCTGAACCAATGTATGAGAAAAGACTTGATGGCTCTGTTCGTCTTCAGTTCAAACCTCCTCCCTCTGCTCCTACAGAACCTCCCTGATTATCCGTTACCTGTTCTATGGTTCAACCAGTTGACATCATTCCAGAGATCCTTCCTTCTGGTAAGCCGTTACCCATTATGTCCTTCACCTCTCAAGGTACTCCTATCTACCCAGACAAAATCGATGGCCATTTCTTATGGGATGTTCCCGGCTCTGGCCGATGTGATCCCGGCTGTCCGTGTAATGATGATGAGGATGATTATTCTTCCAGACAGAAAAAGAAGAAAATTATCTATCCTGCCTGCAAATTATACCTGCCCGAAGATGATGATGATGAACCCGATTATCCACCTCCTTTGCCACTTTACAACAAAGGACTTCAGTGGATCCAGAAACATCAGCCCAGATCATGCAAACCAGTCCGTTCCTCGGCTGGTCTTCTGCCTACACCTCCTGTGGTGTCCTGCATGATGTTCTCATCTGCCTCTGCCTCCGCCTCAAATTATAGTTCTGAGTACCCACCTCAGACCAAAAGCACCAAGTCTGGAGCAAACCATTTTTCAACTCTCCTATTCCTCCAGTGGACATCTTGAAGAACCCAAGCCTTTCGAAGCAGTCCTTAAATGGCAAACTCAGAATGCCAGAGTCCAGAATGCTTCTCTCACTTCCTTGCACTCTAAAGTTGATCAACTTGCTCATAAATCATCTGCTGTCAACACAAGGGTTACTTCCATTTCAGACCAGTTAACCAATTTATACAATAGTTTTCATGCTAGGGTTGCACAGCTTGACCGTGACCTTCGAGCCATGATTGCCCGCGGTGATAATTCTTATGAGTTCACTCGAAAAGAGCACCCTGTTCTGTGAACCTCATGGAGCCAACTGTCACAAAAGCTGCGTCAACTATCGCAGATTTGAATCCAGCTCCAGCTCAGATGATTACGGGATGAATCTATCCTCTCCGTAATTTCCGCCGCATGTCCTTATCCTACTTTACTTTATTAAAGTAGCTTTTGCTTTTATGTCTTGTCTTTTTATGAAAAAGATAAAGTTAGGGGGTCATGTCCCTACTTTACTTTATTAAAGTAGCTTTTGCTTTTATGTCTTGTCTTTTTATGTAAAAGATAAAGTTAGGGAGTCCTATCCCTACTTTACTTTATTAAAGTTTGAATAGTTGTTTGCTTTATGAAAAGATGAGGGTCCTATCTCACTTTTCTAAGTTTGGCTTTTCCCCGTTGTAATCCCTATAGAAGGGAGCTTCCTCCTCGTTCAGAGCAAAGGTTAGCTTTAAGCAATATATTGAGTGTTCTCTTATCCATGTCTCTCTAAACTCCTCTTTCTTAAGTTCTATGGAGCTCTGAAATAGATAAAAAAAAAAGAATAAGGAAAATTTTAAAAAGGAATTTGTTCAAAACCAAGTTAGTATGCTCTACACTTGCCTTTGTATGAAGGATCCTGTGTATCAGAACACTTGAGACGGTCTTTAGATGTTTTCTTATCTGGTTTGGTACCCGTTTTAAGTTAAGGAAAGCTGTTTTAGGGTTGTATAACCTAGCAAAGAAAACTGGTTTTAAGAGTCTCAGGTGCCCCCTCAGAGTGGTATCAGAGCCTCCACAGATATACTAACTGGCAAATTTGTATCTGGGTTTGCCACTGTTCATTGAGTGGCAACTAACTATTACTGTTCATTGAGACCACTCCAAGTTGGGTGGTCTGGGTTTTGGCAGTTGGGTTTTGGCTTGAAGAACCCAAGCCTTTCGAAGCAGTCCTTAACTGGCAAACTCAGAATGCCAGAGTCCAGAATGCTTCTCTCACTTCCTTGCACTCTAAAGTTGATCAACTTGCTCATAAATCCTCTGCTGTCAACACAAGGTTTACTTCCACTTTAGACCAGTTAACCAATTTATACAATAGTTTTCATGCTAGGGTTGCACAGCTTGACCGTGACCTTCGAGCCATGATTGCCCGCGGTGATAATTCTTATGAGTTCACTCGAAAAGAGCAAGAAATCAGACAGCTTCAAGGTGAAATTGCCAGAATTGATGCTGACAACCAACGGCGTCAAGCAGTTCACACTGCTCCCCCATCCTATTTTCCCACAGAACCATATCACCCTCTCGGGTCCTTTTTCCCTCCTACTCCAAGGGATTATCCTCCTGAGAGAGTCTTTCCCATGACCTACCACTTGAACCCTCAACCTGCAAAACCTAAACCTCGACCTCCTCACCGACCTGCTCCACCTCCTGCAGTGTCTATCCCTCCTCCAGTTCGTCCTATGTATTCAGACGCTATCCAAAAACCCCTTCAGATACATGAACCAGTATTTCCTGACCTTCCATCTACCTCAACTTTACCTCCATTTACAGAATCTCCTTCTAAAACCGAACAAAAGACGCCTGCTGAGAATTACCTTATCACTGAACCAGAACTTGACCAGCTTAATAGCTCCTCAAACGAATCCAGTCCCTCTGACTCAGTAGAAACCTTTGATTCTATCACTGAGACTTCTGAGCCCAATAGTTTCAGTTCAGATGATTCCCAACAGCACTTGACTGATATTTCCCGTCTTCTTATGGCGGATCATGCTGAGTCTACCACTACTGATCCCCCTCCTAGGGAGCCTGGCCAACCCTATGTTGACATTCCTTCCGATGTTGAAGGAGAAACTGAAGGAGACAACCCTAATCCTCCTCCAAGAGTTCGAACTAAAGTTGCCTCTAGTAATGGACCATGGTTTACCTTTGATGACCTTCCACCAGCTCGGTGGCATGAACGTCTCCAGGAACTTTATGCCTGGTTAGACTTACAGATGGTTAAACCTGATGCAGAACTCTCTGTAGTTCTAAAAGAATTTGTCTCCCGGTTTACTGGATCACTCCATGATTGGTTTGACAGTCTCGGACACTACAGACAATTGCAGTATCTCAAGCATCCTATTGTCTCTGCTGCTCTTATGGACATTCATTCCCAGTTTCTTGGAGAACCTGCAGCTATCTTTGCCACTGCTCGTAAAGAATATCTCCAAATGAGATGTTGCTCGATGCAGAGATCTGACCTGCATTATCATTTCAAGCGCATGTCTACTCTATTCCATAAAATTGGTGGTATCAATGACCACACTGTCAAGCAAGTTTTCTTGTCTTCTTTGCCTGAAGAATTACAACCTGAAATCCGTCGCCAGATTACGAATGCCCAGCTCGACATCAACAATCTTTCTCTTGGCCGTATTTTCCAGCTGGCTTTAGTGTCTCTTGATTACCTCTGTGATCAGAAGAAATTCTTCCGAAACCTCATGAAAGACAAAGAAGGTTTCCAAACAGCCTGCAAGAAGCCTTACTTGGAAATCAAGTGCAAAGATTCTCAGAATTGTACTTGTCCCTCCAAGAAGAAACATCATAGAGTCAGATTTCACAAAAGGTCTTCCAGAACTTCACAGTCACGCCCATTCCCTAAGGGTCACAAAAAGATTTGGTATTTCAGAAGACGAGAACCTTCTGAGATCCTTGACAGACAGAGAAAAAAGAGCAGATGCTTCATTTGCAAAAAGCTCGGGCATTTTGCTAAAGAATGCCCTAAGAACCCTAAGCGGTCTCAACGCTTAGTTCAACAGTTTCAGTCCTTACATCAGTTCTCTCTTGATACTGACCAAATTGAGTTTCTATACTCTGAATAAGAAAGTCATGACCCAGATACAGTTTTTGCCCTTGGCACTTCTGATTCAGATTCAGATTCAGCTTCATCTACTGAACCACAAGACTATTCCCCTGTCTTCCACATCCAGTCAGTATCGTCATCCTCCACTCAATTGTCAGTTCAACCCATTCCTTCCGTCAAAATCCAAATCCTGTTATCCAAATACAGTCTGCCCATTCCTGTTATTGCCTTCATAGATACTGGCGCTCAGCGCAGTATTTTAAACCTTGCCATTTTGTCGCCTGAAACCTGGATTTCAAATGAAAATCATTTCCGTGCTGCTAGTGGAAAATTGTTTTCTACAAAGCTCCGCACCAAGTCTAGAATTGGAATTCAGCTGTTCCCAAAGCTCACAGTTTGGACCCATGTTATTGGGTCTAGCCTACCTGACAAAGATCTTCTTCTTGGGTTTGATATCCTGTTCCAAGCCCAAAAGATTCAAGTCCTCCCTACTGGTCTCCGATTCCAGTCCATGTTTCAACCATATACAGACCAGCTCAAGCTATATCATTTGGCCCAGTCTCCTCCTGATTATCAGTCTATTTCGGCCCAGTTACTAAGGTTTTGTCCTCCAAACCATATGGCCTTTGACCATCCCAGTCCTCTGTGGAAAAATCCAGCCCATTTCGTTAAGCTTCCTTTTAAGCTTAATGAAGACCTCAATCCTACCAAAGCAACCCATCCGGGTATGCCTCCTTCTGAGCTTAAGTTAGCCCAAACAGAATGTGCAGAGTTACTTGCCCAAGGCCTCATTGAGCCCACAACTTCTCCGTGGGCCTGCCAAGCCTTTTATGTTAATAAACGTGCTGAAACGTTACGGGGTAAAAAGCGTCTTGTCATTGATTATCAGCCTTTAAACCAGTTTTTACAGGATGATAAATTTCCTTTACCTCGGCGAAATTCCATCTTTACCTACCTCCAAAATGCCAGAATATTTTCTAAGTTTGACTTAAAGTCTGGGTTTTGGCAGCTGGGTATTGACCCTGCTGAACGTTATAAAACTGCATTCTGTATCCCAAACGCCCATTACCAATGGACCGTTCTTCCCTTTGGTCTCAAAACCGCACCATCCATTTTCCAAAAAGCCATGACCCAAATCTTCCAGCCCATCCTTCACCATACCCTTGTTTATATTGACGATTTGCTTCTGTTTTCAGGTACTCCAGAAGAGCATCAAGTTTTACTCCAACAGTTCCATGATATCGTAGATCAATACGGTATTATGCTTTCAGACAAAAAGAGTACAATTGCCACAGATACCATAGAATATCTCGGTATGTAGATAAAGAATGGATTCTATAGCCTGGACCCCATATTGCACAAGAATTACTCCACTTTCCAGATAAGGATTTCACAAAGGAACAAGTACAACAATTCCTTGGCTTCATCAACTACATCCGTGATTTCCTGCCTCATGTGGACTAGCAGACAAGTCTACTCTCTGCTTTACTAAAAAAGAATCCTATCTCTTGGGATTCCAGTCACACTACAGCTGTCCAGCAGCTAAAGCAGATAGCCAAGCAGATAGCCCAGAATCCACCAAAACTCAAGATCATGACAGATGGCAAACGTATCCTACAGACCGATGCTTCAGACACATCATGGGGAGCCCTGTTGCTTGAACAAATTGACAAAAAGGAATATCTAATCGGACATGCTAGTGGACATTTTAGTCCAGCCCAGCAGCACTATCACACAATCTACAACGAGATCCTTGCCATCAAAAACGGCATCAAAAAGTTCGAATACCACCTCCTTGGCCACAGATTCCTGATCAGATTGGATAATTCCTCTTTCCCTAAAGTCCTACAGTTTAAAGGTAAAATGATTCCCAACAACCAGTTACTTCGGTTACAGGAATGGTTTTCCCTATATGAATTTGATGTTGAACATATAAAAGGACAACAGAACCTCATTCAAGATTTCCTATCTCGCATTCAGAAACCTGCCTCTCTAATCTTCTACACTTCCCCAGTCTTCCCGATCTTCATGGCTACTAGATCTACTGCTACCTCTCTGCCTTCTAAGGCTCTCACCCAAAAGACCTTCCCAAGGCCTGTACAAACTTTTCCTTCCCTTTACTGCCTTCCGGAGTTTGCTAAATAATTTCTGTTTCGCTACTACATGAAAGCTTTCTTCCTTGAAGAAAACTGGTTTTAAGAGTCTCAGGTGCCCCCTCGGAGTGGTATCCGTTTTCATTAAGAGTCTCAGGACATCTTTCCCAAATTCTTAAAATTTTGTCCTGAGTGTCATTCTGAGTTCACCCATCCAAACCCATTGTGGAAAAATCCAGCTTTTTTCATTAAGTTACCCTTCAAACTAAATGAAGACATTAACCCAACCAAAGCTACCCATCTAGGAATGAGTCCTTCTGACTTACTCCTAGCCCAAAAGGAATGTTCCCAACTATTAGCCCAAGGTCTCATTGAGCCCACAAGTTCTTCATGGGCTTGCCAAACTTTTTATGTTGAAAAGCATGCTGAAATTGTTCGTGGAAAAAAACGCTTAGTCATTGATTATCAACCGCTTAACATGTTTTTACAAGATGACAAGTTTCCTTTGCCCCAATGACAGAGCATGTTCACTTTTCTCAAAGATGCACAGATTTTTTCAAAATTTGATTTAAAATCAGGATTTTGGCAATTAGGCATTGAACCTTCTGAGCGTTACAAGACTGTCTTTTGTATCCCAAATGCCCATTTTCAATGGACCGTCCTACCCTTTGGCCTCAAAACTGCCCTATCCATTTTTCAAAAATCCATGGTCCAAATCTTCCAGCCCATTCTGCATCATGCATTGATTTATATTGATGACATTTTGCTTTTTTCAGGATCACATGATGACCACCATCGGCTTCTCACACACTTCTATGATATTGTCCACAGTCATGGCATTATGCTAACAGCTAAGAAAAGCACTATTGCCACTGACACCATTGAATTCCTTGGTATGATCATAAAAAATGGTCACTACCAGCCTGGAAAACACATTGCCTAAGAGTTGCTTCACTTTTTAGATCACCAGCTTTCTAAAAAGTAGGTTCAACAGTTTCTCGGTATTGTCAATTATATCAGAGACTTTATCCCACATGTGGACCATTACACTCACCATCTCTCCGGGTTATTGAAAAAGAACCCCCTAGAATGGACTGCTGACCACACAAATGATGTCACTACTCTAAAGCAGATTGCGCAAAATTCGCCTCCTTTAAAGTTGATTGCTGATGGAAAGTGCATCTTATAAACGGACGCCAGTGATGACTCATGGGGTGCCATCCTCCTCGAAGAACTCAATGGAAAAGAACACTTTATCGCTTATGCTAGTGGACAATTTTCTGACACACAGAAGCACTACCATAACATCTTCAAAAAAATCTTAGCGGTAAAGAATGGCATCAAAAAGTTTGAGTATCATCTGATTGGACACCATTTTTTGATCAGAATGGACAGTTCAGCCTTTCCTAATATTTTCAATTTCAAAGGTAAAGTTGTTCCTGAAAAAATGTTACTCAGACTCAAAGATTGGTTTTCCAAATATGACTTTTTAGTTAAGCATATAAAGGGGTCCCAGAACCTTATCCCTGATATGCTCTCCAGACTCTCCAAACCAGAAAACCCTCTCACCGTGGTCTCTACAACCAACCACTTTCCCATCATTTCCATGGCTACACCTCTCCCACCAGAAGCCCTCACCAAGAAAACCTTTCCCCTTAACAAAACTTTCACTTCTGTCTTTGCCATCCAAGACTTTGCTCGAAAAGCTGTTTTCCGTTTCGGCAGACTCATTTCCATTTTCCACTTTTCACCCAGAAAACCTGTTTCTTACTGGTTTAACCCTTGATCCATCCAAAGAAATCACTGAAGATGAGTTATGGTGCATCTGGTGCCTAATTGTTCTCTATGCCACTAAGCTTGTCCTACCCATCTCTCCAACTTTACACAACCTCCTTGATCCAGAAAAAGGACACCTCTCTCACCTGGACATTACTGGAATGGTTCTCCCCACTTCCATGGTGGAGAAAGAAACAATAGCAATTGTCAGAGATCTACAATCTTGAACGTATGCCTACTTCTGAAGCACAAATGTTCACATCCGTGTTCATCATCCACATGCCATACTTTCAGCATCCTGACACAAATCTCTTTTGGACCCAAGATCAGGTTTATGAATGGTTTACTGCTCCACACCCAGCAGTTATTGAAAATGAAATTCAGTCCACCCTGCACAATTATCTGTGCCAACTGAATCATCAAACTCCGCCACACAAAGATATCTTCCACACGTCCTTAGGCCCACAACATGACCTCATCATGATCCCTGCTCCATCTGCCATTTCCAAACCAAAATCCACAGGAATCATTATCAAAGAAGTGAAACCAGATTTCACCGACTTCCTTTATCAAGACTCACAAGACCTATGGGAAGAATTCCTTCCTCTCAGCCAACATCTCCAACAATTTCCACAGCCAACCATGCATGACCCTAGATCCTCATCTCAACAACCCCCTCAACCACACAAACCCACAACAACAAACAAAGCCACCTAGACACCCGACTCCATGACAAGCCATAGACGAAATTGCCCCTATCCACCTTGCCATGGTCCCCACTGTAGCATCCAAAGCTCTCCAAAACCTCTTTCCCAACAACCTCTCCTGACAACCCATATGAAACTGAAAGCTCCTCTGAAGATGAGTACATGAATCTCCACCCTCCATAAAGTTGTTTGTCTTGTTCTACTTTATGTTGTCCTGTATAATTATTAAAGTGTGTTTTTACTTTTCGCTTTTGCTTTTGTCAAAGTCATGCTTTAATTATTAAAGCATCTTTTGTCCTTTGTAATGATGTGTTTACTTTTACTTTTGTAAAAGATAGGGTCCTGTCCTATCTCCTCGAGAATTCTTCTATATAAAGAGTTCTCCCTCCATTGTAATATATACCACGAATATATACCACCATAAACTAATAAAAACTCTCGTGTTCAAGCTATGTCTTTCTAACTTCTCCCTTCTCTCTCTGCAAATGAAGTTCTAGTAAAAGAAAAGGAATAAAGAATTAAGTTTGTTCATTTTGAAAACTTAAGGAAGTATACTCTGCACTTGCCTCCTAGTAAGGATCTTGTGCATCAGAAAACTTTTGATAGTTTTAATCTGGTTTGGTACCCTGTTTTAGACTAAGGAAAGTCTGTTTTGGGTTATATAACCTAGAAAAACTGTTTTAAGTTTTGATCTATCCAAAGGTATATCGGCGGGAATCCATCGACGTAAGTTCCAAAGGTGAACCCGAATGGGCACTAGTCTAGTCCGCACTGATGGTAACAAGCCACGTACTTTATGGTATCACAATTCTTAACAATTATGTAATTATAAGAAAAAACGGCATTTTCGGAAATTCAAAACTCCAGAATTTTCATCCAAACCTCGCAGATCCCGAAAGCCCTACAGGTTTTTCAGGAAGAAATCATCCTCTTCCAGAGACGTTAAACGAAAGCACTCAAGTAGATGCATTATCTGCAAGAAAAAAGGTCACTATGCTAAAGATTGTCCCAACAAAAGAGAAAAATCCATCCGGTTAGTTGAGCATCTTCAAGCAACTACAGACTACTCTCCTGCCAAAGATGAACTGGAATTCTATTTCTCTGAACAAGATGAACCCAATGATGAAACAGTGTTCGCACTACAGAATTCCTCTGATTCAGACAGTGACCAGTCCCAAGTGATTTTCCACCAACAGTTACTCTCCCTTGATACTACAGTTCCTATCCCATCCATCAAACTCCAGATCTTGCCCTCAAAATTCCAAAGGCCCATTCCAGCAATTGGTCTTATAGATACTGGTGCCCAACGCAGCATGTTGAACCCCCATATTCTTCCATCCGA
Organism: Citrus medica; assembly: GCA_002013955.2. Lineage (NCBI taxonomy): Eukaryota > Viridiplantae > Streptophyta > Magnoliopsida > Sapindales > Rutaceae > Citrus > Citrus medica. The sequence goes on along the minus strand of MKYO02010342.1, from coordinate 30,276 downwards.
ATACTGGACCCAGTTTGAAGAACATTTCAAAGCTGTCAATGGCAAACTCTTCACCACCTCTTTGATTACCAAAAAACCCATTGGTATTCAAATTTTCCCAAATTGTGTCATTTGGACCAAGGTTATTGGTTCCACTCTTCCTAATAAGGATATCTTGTTAGGTTTTGACATCCTTCACCAAATCAAACACCTCCAAATCATTCCCACTGGAATCCGAGTCAAGTCCATGTTCAAACCATTCACAGACATTCTGAAACTCTACAATCTGTCTGAAACTCCCCAGTCTTACCAGGATATTTCAACCAAACTTTTGAGTTTCTGTCCAGAGTCCCATTCTGAGTTCACCCATCCAACTCCCTTGTGGAAAAATAAGTCTTTCTTCATTAAGTTACCCTTCAAACTCAATGAAGACATTAACCCAACTAAAGCTACCCATCCAGGAATGAGTCCTTCTGACTTACTCCTAGCCCAACAAGAATGTTCACAATTGTTAGCCCAAGGTTTAATTGAGCCCACAAGTTCTCAATGGGCTTGCCAAGCCTTTTATGTTGAAAAGCATTCTGAAATTGTCCGAGGAAAGAAACGCCTAGTCATTGACTACCAGCCATTAAACATGTTTTTACAAGATGACAAATTCCCTTTGCCTCGCCGACAAAGCATGTTTACTTTTCTCAAAAATGCCCAGATCTTTTCAAAATTCGATCTAAAATCTGGTTTTTGGCAACTAGGCATTGAACCCTCAGAACGTTACAAAACCGCTTTTTGTATTCCCAATGCTCATTTCCAATGGACAGTTCTACCCTTTGGTCTCAAAACTGCCCCTTCCATTTTCCAAAAATCCATGATCCAAATCTTCCAACCTATTTTGCATCATGCATTGATTTACATTGATGATATCTTGCTTTTTTCAGGCTCACATGATGAACATCGCCAGCTGTTAACTCAATTCTATGATCTTATCCAAAATCATGGAATCATGTTATCGGCCAAGAAAAGCACCATTGCTACAGATAATATTGAATTCCTTGGTATGCTCATAAAAGATGGACACTACCAGCCAGGAAAGCACATTGCCCAAGAATTGCTTCACTTTCCAGATCAGCAACTTTCCAAAAGGCAAATTCAACAGTTTCTCGGCATTATCAATTACATCCGTGATTTCATCCCACATGTGGATCATTACACTCATCATCTTTCGGCTTTATTGAAAAAGAAGCCCCCAGAGTGGAATGCTGACCACACAACTGCTGTCACTACCCTAAAGCAGATCGCGCAAAATCCGCCTCCTTTAAAGTTGATTACTGATGGACGGCGTATATTGCAGACAGATGCAAGTGATGAATCATGGGGTGCCATCCTCCTCGAAGAGCTCAATGGACAAGAACACTTTATCGCTTACGCTAGTGGACAATTTTCTGACACACAGAAGCACTACCATAGCGTGTTCAAAGAGATTTTAGCGGTAAAGAATGGCATCAAAAAGTTTGAGTATCATCTGATTGGACACCATTTTCTCATCCGAATGGACAGCTCAGCCTTCCCCAATATCTTTCATTTCAAAGGTAAAATTGTTCCCGAAAAAATGTTACTCAGATTAAAAGAAGACTTTTCAAAGGTAAAACTGTTCATTCCAAATATGACTTTTCAGTCAAGCATATAAAGGGATCCCAGAACCTTATCCCTGATATGCTCTCCAGACTCTCCAAACCACAAAACCCTCTCACCTTGTTTTCCACCACCTACCATTTTCCGATTATCTCCATGGCTACATCACTACCCCCAGAAGCTATCACCAAGAAGACTTTTCCCTTTAATAAAACCTTTTCTTCTGTCTTCGCCATCCAAGAGTTTGCAAGAAAAGCTCTCTTTCGCTTCTTCATGAAAGCCTACCTTGTCACAGAACCTTTTCCATTTTCCTCCTTCCACCCAGAAAATCTGTTCCTTACAGGTTTAACCCTTGATCCATCCAGAGAAACCACTGAAGATGTGTTATGGTACATTTGGTGCCTAACAGTCCTTTATGCCACTAAGTTAGTCCTACCAATTACTCCCACTTTGGAGCATCTCCTTGACCCAAACAAAGCCACTTCTCTTACCTGAACATTACTTGAATGGTTCTCCCCCATACCATGGTGGAGAAAGAAGCTCCAACAACTGTCAGAAATTCACAACCTTGATCATATGCCTGCCCCTGAAGCACAAATGTTCACATCAGTTTTTATTATTCGCAGGCCATACTTCCAACATCCAGACACCAATCTCTTTTGGACTCAAGATCAGGTATATGAATGGTTCACTGCACCACATGTAGCTGTGATTGAAAATGACATACAAGACGTCCTGCACAATTACCTTTGCCAATTAAATCACCAACCTCCGCCACCTAAAGATATCTCCCACACCTCCTTAGGTCCACAACATGACATCCTCATGATCCCCACTCCATCCGCCATATCCAAACCAAAGTCCACAGGTATCATCATCAAGGAAGAAAAACCAAACTACACTAATTTCCTGTTCCAGGATTCCCAAGACCCATGGGATGCATTTCTCCCCCTAAGCCAACACACCAATTTCCCCAACCCACAATGGATGCACCTGACCCTTCTACACCAGGACCATCAACCCAACCTTCCAAGACCCCAGTCCGACCCTCAAAAGTTGACAAAGCCACTCAAACATCCCCTAGGCCAGGAT
>MKYO02010342.1:8924-24256 GCA_002013955.2 Citrus medica | reverse complement strand
AATTTTCATCCAAACCTCGCAGATCCCGAAAGCCCTACAGGTTTTTCAGAAAGAAATCATCCTCTTCCAGAGACGTTAAACGAAAGCACTCAAGTAGATACTTTATCTGCAAGAAAAAAGGTCACTATGCTAAAGATTGTTCCAACAAAAGAGAAAAATCTATCCGGTTAGTCCACAACATGACCTCCTCATGATCCCCACAAAAGCTTTCTGATGCATAGGATCCTTACTGGAAGGCAAGTGCAGAGCATACTTCCTTAGGTTTTCAACATGCTGCGTTGGGCACCAGTATCTATAAGACCAATTGCTTTGGATGCTTACAGTGGGGACCACGGCAAGGGGGATAAGGACAATCTCTACGGTAAAATGGTATAATTTGAATCTTTATTCTGTTTTGATCTTTAGTCTTCAGGCGCAGAAAGAACTTCTCAACTAGGCATTGAACCCTCAGAACGTTACAAAACCGCTATTGAATTCCTTGGTATGCTCATAAAAGATGGACACTACCAGCTAGGAAAGCACATTACCCAAGAATTGCTTCACTTTCCAGATTATCTAGAAGGTATGCACTTATCTCTACGTTAAATACAAAGTTGTTAGGATTTGAGTACATTAAAGAATTATATGTTAATGATCCTGATTTTGCTAATGTGTTTAATGCTTGTGAGAAAGTTGCATTTGGTAAGTTCTATAGGCATGATGGGTTTTATTTACAGAAAATAAATTGTTGCCTCATAGTTCTCTGCGTGAATTGCTTGTGCGTGAAGCTCATGGGGGTGGCATAATGGGACATTTTGGCATTGTCACTTGTAAACATGTTAAGTCTAGAGTTTTACCCCATGGATTATATAACCCTCTGCCTATACATAGTGAACCTTGGGTTGATATTTCTATGGACTTTGTTTTGGGTTTACCTAGGTCAAAAAGGGAAAATAATTGGGTCGGGTTCATAGCAGATTGGGCCGAAGCCTAATTCAGCCCCAAAAGAGCTCTCAAAGGGTGAGGACTGCCCAGCCCTTATAAGCTAGCACACAGCCAGGATCCCGACCGATGTGGGATGAGCATGCTTATCATTCACAATACTCATATTCCCCCCGGTGAACACCTGGGCTCTGATACCAGATAGTACGTGGCGTCGTTACCAGGCACAAGGTCCTGGACAAGTATTTCTGTCCAGAAATTTAAACCTTTGTCAGGCCAGTAGCCTCAAGCCTATTGTTTCCAGCCGATATACCAAAAATGATACCAAAACTTAAAACAGTTTCTTCTAGGTTATATAACCCAAAGTCTGGAGCATCTCCTTGACCCAGAAAAAGCCAATTCTCTTACCTGGACATTACTTGAATGGTTCTCCCCCATACCATTGTGCTCTGATACCAATCCGAGGGGGCACCTGAGACTCTTTAAAACCAGTTTTCTATGCTAGGTTATACAACCCTAAAACAGCTCTCCTTAGCTTAAAACGGATACCAAACCAGATAAGAAAACAGCTAAAGACCGTCTCAAGTGTTCTGATACACAGGATCCTTTATACAAAGGCAAGTGTAGAGCATACTAACTTGGTTTTGAACAAATTCGTTTTTTAAAAACTTCCTTATTCCTTTTCTTATCTATTTCAGAGCTCCATAGAACTTAAGAAAGAGGAGTTTAGAGAGACATGGAGAAGAGAATATTGAAAAGCAAACGTTTATTCAAACTTGTTTCCAACTTAGTCATAAACTAAGAGGAGGTGCCCTTATATAGGGATTACAACGAGATAAAGCCAAACTTAGAAAAGTGAGACAGGACCCTCATCTTTTCATAAAGCAAACAACTATTCATACTTTAATAAAGTAAAGTAGAGATAGGACCCCCTAACGTTATCTTTTACATAAAAAGACAAAACATAAAAGCAAAAGCGGAAAGCAAAAGCTACTTTAATAAAGTAAAGTAGGGACAGGATCCCCTAACTTTATCTTTTTCATAAAAAGACAAGACAAAAAAGCAAAAGCTACTTTAATAAAGTAAAGTAGGATAAGGACATGCGGCGAAAATTACGGAGAGGATAGATTCATCCCGTAATCATCTGAGCTGGAGCTGGATTCAAATCTGCGATAGTTGACGCAGCTTTTGTGACAGTTGGCTCCATGAGGTTCACAGAACAGGGTGCACTGTTCGAGATAAGTGGGGCCATCATACTGGGGACATCCTTTTGCATGGACAATCCCGGGAATGCAGAGAGATCTGCATTGGGATGGCGGATGAGTGATAATGGGTTCAAATTGCGATATGACTCTTGATGACTGGCCTTGTTCTGGTTGGATTAGAGTCTGATACTCCCGGAGGAGTTGACTGAGCGGTAGAAAGTCATCCTCAGGATCCTGGGAATCCTGGTAGTAAATCTGTGGAGGACTAGTTGGACATTCTTCTTTGATAATGATACCTTTGCTGGAACCAGAAGGATTAGGTACCATGAACATTTCATGACGAGGTCCAATAGAACTGGAGATGATGTCTTGTGGAGGTGGAGGAACATGGTTTAAAGACAGGAGATGATTCATGAGGGCCTTTTTAAACATGGGGTCTTGGTCCAGTGTGCTGGGATGAGGGGTTGTGTGGTAGTGGCTGATTTGTGGTTGAGCAAAGAAGGCGGCTGTTTCTGGGTGACGGAAATATGGTCGGTGGACTATGAACACTGATGTGAATTTTTCAGCTTCATGAGAAGGGATGGTGGAGAGATGATGGTTGTGACTAAGCTGCTGGAGTTGGGATCTCCATTGAGGAATAGGAGAGAACCACTCTAACAGAGTCCATAACAGAGAAGTAGCCTTGGAAGGATTATTGAGGGTGTTGACTGTGTAGGCTAAGGGGATGATTAACTGAGTTGCATGGAGTACAGTTAAGCACCAGAAATACCAGAGTTCATCTTCACTGATATCCCTGACAGAGGGGATGAAGAATCCTGTAAGGAAGAGATTCTCGGGATGAAAGGTGAGGAACTGGTTGTGAGGGTTTTCTTCAAGGAAGAAAGCTTTCATGTAGTAGCGGAAAAGAAATTGTTTAGCAAACTCCTGAAGACGGTAGAGGGAAGGAAAAGTTTGTACAGGCCTGGGGAAGGTCTTTTGGGTGAGAGCCTTAGAAGGCAGAGAGGTAGCAGTAGATCTAGTAGCCATGAAGATCGGGAAGACTGGGGAAGTGTAGAAGATTGGAGAGGCAGGTTTCTGAATGCGGGATAGGAAATCTGGAATGAGGTTCTTTTGTCCTTTTATATGTTCAACATCAAATTCATATCGGGAAAACCATTCCTGTAACCGAAGTAACTGGCTGTTGGGAATCGTTTTACCTTTAAACTGTAGGACTTTAGGGAAAGAGGAATTATCCAATCTGATCAGGAATCTATGGCCAAGGAGGTGGTATTCGAACTTTTTGATGCCGTTTTTGACGGCAAGGATCTCCTTGTAGATCGTGTGATAGTGCTGCTGGGCTGGACTAAAATGTCCACTAGCATATCCGATTAGATATTCCTTTTTGTCAATCTGTTCAAGCAACAGGGCTCCCCATGATGTGTCTGAAGCATCGGTCTGTAGGATACGTTTGCCATCTGTCATGATCTTGAGTTTTGGTGGATTCTGGGCTATCTGCTTTAGCTGCTGGACAGCTGTAGTGTGACTGGAATCCCAAGAGATAGGATGCTTTTTTAGTAAAGCAGAGAGTAGACTTGTCTGCTGGTCCACATGAGGCAGGAAATCACGGATGTAGTTGATGATGCCAAGAAACTGTTGGACTTGTTTCTTTGTGAAATCCTTATCTGGAAAGTGGAGTAATTCTTGTGCAATGTGGGGTCCAGGCTGATAGAATCCATTCTTTATCTGCATACCGAGATATTCTACGGTATCTGTGGCAATTGTACTTTTTTTGTCTGAAAGCATAATACCGTATTGATCTACGATATCATGGAACTGTTGGAGTAAAACTTGATGCTCTTCTGGAGTACCTGAAAACAGAAGCAAATCGTCAATATAAACAAGGGTATGGTGAAGGATGGGCTGGAAGATTTGGGTCATGGCTTTTTGGAAAATGGATGGGGCGGTTTTGAGACCAAAGGGAAGAACGGTCCATTGGTAATGGGCGTTTGGGATACAGAATGCAGTTTTATAACGTTCAGCAGGGTCAATACCCAGCTGCCAAAACCCAGACTTTAAGTCAAACTTAGAAAATATTCTGGCATTTAGGAGGTAGGTAAAGATGGAATTTCGCCGAGGTAAAGGAAATTTATCATCCTGTAAAAACTGGTTTAAAGGCTGATAATCAATGACAAGACGCTTTTTACCCCGTAACGTTTCAGCACGTTTATTAACATAAAAGGCTTGGCAGGCCCACGGAGAAGTTGTGGGCTCAATGAGGCCTTGGGCAAGTAACTCTGCACATTCTGTTTGGGCTAACTTAAGCTCAGAAGGAGGCATACCCGGATGGGTTGCTTTGGTAGGATTGAGGTCTTCATTAAGCTTAAAAGGAAGCTTAACGAAATGGGCTGGATTTTTCCACAGAGGACTGGGATGGTCAAAGGCCATATGGTTTGGAGGACAAAACCTTAGTAACTGGGCCGAAATAGACTGGTAATCAGGAGGAGACTGGGCCAAATGATAAAGTTTGAGCTGGTCTGTGTATGGTTGGAACATGGACTGGAATCTGAGACCAGTAGGGAGGACTTGAATCTTTTGGGCTTGGAACAGGATATCAAACCCAAGAAGAAGATCTTTGTCAGGTAGGCTAGACCCAATAACATGGGTCCAAACTGTGAGCTTTGGGAACAGCTGAATTCCAATTCTAGACTTGGTGCGGAGCTTTGTAGAAAATAATTTTCCACTAGCAGCACGGAAATGATTTTCATTTGAAATCCAGGTTTCAGGCGGCAAAATGGCAGGGTTTAAAATACTGCGCTGAGCGCCAGTATCTATGAAGGCAATAGCAGGAATGGGCCGACTGTATTTGGATAACAGGATTTGGATTTTGACGGAGGGAATGGGTTGAACTGACAAGTGAGTGGAGGATGAAGGTACTGACTGGATGTGGAAGACAGGGGAATAGTCTTCTGGTTCAGTAGATGAAGCTGAATCTGAATCAAAAGTACCAAGGGCAAAAACTGTATCCTGGTCAGGACTTTCTTGTTCAGATTATAAAAACTCAATTTGGTCAGTATCAGGAGAGAACTGATGTAAGGACTGAAGCGGTTGAACTAAGCGTTGAGACCGCTTAGGGTTCTTAGGACAATCTTTAGCAAAGTGTCCTAGCTTCTTGCAAATGAAGCATCTGCTCTTTTTTCGTTGTCTGTCAAGGATTTCAGAAGGTTCTCGTCTTCGGAAATACCGAATCTTTTTGTTACGCCTAGGGAAGGGGCGTGACTGTAAAGCTCTGGAAGATCGCTTATGAAATCGGACTTTATGATGTTTCTTCTTGGAGGGACAAGTACAATTCTGAGAATCTTTGCACTTGATTTCCAAGTAAGGCTTCTTGCAGGCTGTTCGGAAACCTTCTTTGTCTTTCATGAGGTTTCGGAAGAATTTCTTCTGATCACAGAGGTAATCAAGAGATACTAAAGCCAGCTGGAAGATTCGGCCAAGAGAAAGATTGTTGATGTTTAGCTGGGCATTAGCAACCTGGCGACGAATTTCAGGTTGTAATTCTTCAGGCAAAGAGGACAAGAAGACATGCTTCAGGGTGTGGTCATTGATACCACCAATTTTATGGAATAGAGCAGACATGCGCTTGAAATGGTAATGCAGATCAGATCGTTGCATTGAGCAACATCTCATTTGGAGGTATTCTTTGCGAGCAGTGGCAAAGATAGCTGCAGGTTCTCCAAGAAACTGGGAATGAATGTCCATAAGAGCAGCAGAGACGGTAGGATGCTCGAGATACTGCAATTGTCTGTAGTGTCCGAGACTGTCAAACCAATCACGGAGTGATCCAGTAAACCGGGAGACAAATTCTTTAAGGACTACAGAGAGTTCTGCATCAGGTTTAACCATCTGTAAATCTAACCAGGCAGAGAGTTCCTGGAGACGTTCACGCCACCGAGCTGGTGGAAGATCATCAAAGGTAAACCATGGTCCATTGCCAGAGGCAACTTTAGTTCGAACTCTTGGAGGAGGATTAGAGTTGTCTCCTTCATTTTCTCCTTCGACATCGGAAGGAATGTCAACATAGGGTTGGCCAGGCTCTCGAAGAGGGGGATCAGTAGTGGTAGACTCAGCACGGTCCGCCATAAGAAGACGGGAAATATCAGTCAAGTGCTGTTGGGAACCATCTGAACTGAAACTATTGGACTCAGAAGTCTCAGTATTAGAGTCAAATGTCTCTACAGGGTCGGAAAGACTAGATTCTTCTGAGGAGCTATTATTCAGGTCAAGTTCTGGTTCAGTGATAAGGTAATTCTCAGAGGGTTTCTGTTGGTCGGCTTTAGAAGGAGATGCTGTAACTGGAGGTAAGGTCGAGGTGGATGGAAGGTCAGGAAATACTGGTGGTTTGTGTATCTGAAGGGGTTTTTGGATAGCATCTGAATACATGGGACGAACTGGAGGAGTGCTAGACACTGCAGGAGGTGGAACAGGTCGTCGAGGAGGTCGAGGTTTAGGTTTTGCAGGTTGAGGATTCAGGTGGTAAGTCATGGGAAAGACTTTCTCAGGAGTATATTCCGTTGGAGGAGTAGGGAAAAAGGACCCGAGAGGGTGATATGGTTCAGTGGGAAAATAGGATGGTGGAGCAGTGTGAACGGCTTGACGCCGTTGATTGTCAGCATCAATTCTGGCGATTTCAGCTTGAAGTTGTCTGATTTCTTGCTCTTTCCGAGTGAATTCGTAAGAATTATCACCACGGGCAATCATAGCTCGAAGGTCACGGTCAAGCTGTGCAACCCGAGCATGAAAACTATTGTATAGATTGGTCAACTGGTCTGAAATGGAAGTAACCCTTGTCTCAATAGCAGAGGATCTGTGAGCAATTTGATCAACTTTCGAGTGCAAGGAAGTGAGAGAAGCATTCTGGACCCTGGCATTCTGAGTTTGCCAATTAAGGACTGCTTCAAAAAAGCTTGGGTTCTTTAAGATGTCCACTGGAGGAAATAAGAGAGTTGACAAATGGTTTGCTCCAGACCTGGTGCTTTGGGTCTGAACGTTTCTCAAGAGGTAGATACTCAGAACTATATTCTGAGGCGGAGGCAGAGGCAGATGAGAACATCATGCAGGACACCATAGGAGGTGTAGGCAGAAGACCAGCCGAGGAACGGACTGGCTTGCATGATCTGGGCTGATGTTTCTGGATCCACTGAAGTCCTTTGTTGTAAAGTGGCAAAGGAGGTGGATAATCTGGTTCATCATCATCTTCGGGCAAATATAATTTGCAGGCAGGATAGATAATTTTCTTCTTTTTCTGTCTGGAAGAATAATCATCCTCATCATCATTACACGGACAGCCGGGATCACATCGGCCAGAGCCGGGAACATCCCATAAGAAATGGCCATCAATTTTGTCTGGGTAAACAGGAGTACCTTGGGAGGTGAAGGACATAATGGGTAATGGTTTTCCAGAAGGAAGGACTTCTGGAATGATGTCAACAGGTTGGATCATTGAGCAAGTGAAGGATAATCGGGGAGGTTCTGCAGGGGCAGAAGGAGGAGGTTTGAACTGAAGGCGAACAGAGCCATCAGGTCGTTTCTCATACATGGGTTCAGAGGTTTGAACGGGAGTGGTGTTTTGATGGAAATGCTCATAGTTGGTTATCCACTCAAGAGGCATGATCTTGAGAAGATCAGCACGAGGGATCTGTCGTGGGATCTGGATAATGGTGGGGATGTCTGGAGATTCAGCAAGGATCATGAGTGTGTCTGAACTGAGATCTGGAGGTGTGGGAAGGATAAGAGAGTGGTTCTGAAGTCTGTAAACCAACTGATGATGGATGGTAGCAATCTTGGCACTAGAGACTTGTTCAGCTCCTTGGATCTGAACTTGGATCTTTAAGAAAGTGGAAAGATTGGGATCATCAAGGGAAAGATTGAAGTTGGGATAGACAGTGAGAACAACACTGCCAGCATGCAGGGTAGTGAGGACAGTACCAATGGTAGCCTGCTCATATTGTTTGAATCGGGTGTCAAGGAGTGCAATACGGGCTGTGACAGGAAGGCCTTTTCGCCCATGGAGGGTGAGAATAAGGCGGACACCACCGAGATGAAAGTGAGTGTATCGTTGTTGTTTCCAGTGGGAAATGAGCTCAGGGGAAATTTCTAAAGTGACATACTGCTCAGCAGAAGTAGATTGGAGGGAACATTGATCAAGAGACGAAGACTGTATATACTCTTTAGGAGTAGAACGGGAAGTACTAATAAGAGAACGGATGGAACGAGTAAAACGAGAAGGACGTTGATACAACTGGTAAGGATTAACAAGAGGAAGAGAAGACTCATTTACTTGGGCAGAATCGGGAATATAGGAATACTCAACAAGACTCTCTATTTTTGACGTAGTATGCTTAGTAACAGTTTTTGGAAGGGACATAGATGAAGATAATTGAACTAGATTTTGTGAAGAAGATGCCATGGTTATAAAGCTCTTAAGTTCTCTGGAGATGAAGCAAACTTAAATCAGAATAAGGAATTTTTTCAAAAAGAATTATACAAAAATCATTTTCCGTTTTGAGAAAAACAGGCTCTGATACCAGCCATTAAACATGTTTTTACAAGATGACAAATTCCCTTTGCCTCGCCGACAAAGCATGTTTACTTTTCTAAAAAATGCCCAGAATTTTCATCCAAACCTCGCAGATCCCGAAAGCCCTACAGGTTTTTCAGAAAGAAATCATCCTCTTCCAGAGACGTTAAACGAAAGCACTCAAGTAGATGCTTTATCTGCAAGAAAAAAGGTCACTATGCTAAAGATTGTCCCAAAAAAAGAGAAAAATCCATCCGGTTAGTCCACAACATGACCTCCTCATGATCCCCACAAAAGCTTTCTGATGCACAGGATCCTTACTGGAAGGCAAGTGCAGAGCATACTTCCTTAGGTTTTCAACATGCTGCGTTGGGCACCAGTATCTATAAGACCAATTGCTTTGGATGCTTACAGTGGGGACCACGGCAAGGGGGATAAGGACAATCTCTACAGTAAAATGGTATAATTTGAATCTTTATTCTGTTTTGATCTTTAGTCTTCAGGCGCAGAAAGAACTTCTCAACTAGGCATTGAACCCTCAGAACGTTACAAAACCGCTATTGAATTCCTTGGTATGCTCATAAAAGATGGACACTACCAGCCAGGAAAGCACATTGCCCAAGAATTGCTTCACTTTCCAGATTATCTAGAAGGTATGCACTTTTCTCTACATTAAATACAAAGTTGTTAGGATTTGAGTACATTAAAGAATTATATGTTAATGATCCTGATTTTGCTAATGTGTTTAATGCTTGTGAGAAAGTTGCATTTGGTAAGTTCTATAGGCATGATGGGTTTTTATTTACAGGAAATAAATTGTTGCCTCATAGTTCTCTGCGTGAATTGCTTGTGCGTGAAGCTCATGGGGGTGGCTTAATGGGACATTTTGGCATTGTCACTTGTAAACATGTTAAGTCTAGAGTTTTACCCCATGGATTATATAACCCTCTGCCTATACCTAGTGAACCTTGGGTTGATATTTCTATGGACTTTGTTTTGGGTTTACCTAGGTCAAAAACGGAAAATAATTATATTTTTGTTGTTGTTGATAGGTTTTCAAAGACGGCACATTTCATTCCATTTCACAAAACTAATGATGCAACAAACATAGCTAATTTGTTTTTCAAGGAAATAGTCAGGTTGCATGGAGTAGAAAGGAGCATAGTTTCAGATCGAGATGCTAAGTTCTGTTGGGTACTAAACTGATGGACAAACTGATGGACAAACTGAGGTTGTAAATAGAACTCTGTAACTTTGTTGTGTGCCATTATTCAAAAGAACTTGAAACTTAGGAAGAATGTTTGCCACATGTTCAATACAACTGTCCATTCAGCTACTAAATTTTCACCATTTGAGATTGTATATGGTTTTGCAATTGCATGAGAGAACATGACAACACATAGAAAAGAGAACTGAACAATATGCTACTCAAGCCAACAAAGGACGTAAGANTTGCATGAGAGAACATGACAACACATAGAAAAGAGAACTGAACAATATGCTACTCAAGCCAACAAAGGACGTAAGCAAGTGGTTTTTCAGTTTGGAGATTAAGTTTGGGTGCATATGAGAAAGGAGAGGTTCCCAGCACAAAGGCATTCCAAGTTGCTTCCAAGGGGAGATGGTCCATTTCAAGTGGTTGCATGATGCCTACAAATTGGATCTTCCTGGTGAGTATAATGTTAGTGCTACTTTTAATGTTTCTGATCTTTCTCCTTTCGATGTACGTGAAGATTCGAGGACGAATCCTTTTGAGGAGAGGGGGAATGATTAGAACTATCAAGGGAATACCATTAAAATTTCAAGTGATCCCTAGAGGCAAAAAGATGCAAGCTGCTTTAAATGGATTAATTGAGAAAATATGGATTGAAAATGCAATCCAAGATGCAAGACATCATGAATTGGGCTTAAAGAGAAGACAAGGCATTGTGGGCCTTATTCAAGTTATTGGGCAGCCAAATACATAATTTGTTTCAAATGCAGAAAGGTCAAATTCGGAATCAAAACTGTATTGATTGAATCAGAATTAATATGCAAACTATATACCGTTGGCAAGATAATTAAGTTAGCTTTCTAATAAATTTTACAGAGCTAGATTTGGAGTTCTCTAGAAGGAGTTATGACCAATTCATTACAGCTTGTTCAGACTTGGGATTTTCAACGACTCCTTTGTTTTTCAACTTCATTTGTTTGTTTTGTTTTAAGTTTGTCAATGTGTAAGGTAAGTCTACCATCAATGATGGTGGACTAACATTAAGTTTGTCAATGATAGCTCAAATGGGTTCAAGTTCAACTCCTCAAGGAATCCTTGTCATGGAACAACGCCCTGATTACATCAACGTCTTATTCCAAGATGCTCAGGACCCATGGGAAGATTTTCAGTCCCTTCTCCATACTGAAAATCCCAATTATACCGTCACCAACCCAGACTCTCCTACTGCATCTACATCCCCGCACATGACTGACACTGATGAAGACAAATATCAGCAAGCTGAGGCGTATCTCGACCAAAGACAGATACGTCGTCGGCACAAGCGCCAATATGAGAAAGTGACAGGAGACGTATCACCATCACGCTATCCATCCACTCCATAATGACAACTTGTCACCATCATCGCTTTTCATGTAATAAGCCCATGTGTCTCCCGTTTGCTTTGCATGTTTATAAAGTAAAAAGTCTTAGTTGTTGTGCTTTACTTTTTGTTTTACTTTGTCTTATGTTAAAGTCTTAGTCGGTGTGCTTTACTCTCTCAAAAGGTGTGCTTTACTTTTTTATCAGCATGTGCCCATTTGTCAACAGCTAAAGACCGTCTCAAGTGTTCTGATACACAGGATCCTTCATACAAAGGCAAGTGTAGAGCATACTAACTTGATTTTGAACAAATTCATTTTTAAAATTTTCCTTATTCTTTTTCTTATCTATTTCAGAGCTCCATAGAACTTAAGAAAGAGGCGTTTAGAGAGACATGGATAATAGAATACACAATATATTGCTTAAAGCTAACCTCCTCTTTCTTAAGTTCTATGGAGCTCTGAAATAGATAAAAAAAAGAATAAGGAAAATTTTAAAAACGAATTTGTTCAAAACCAAGTTAGTATGCTCTACACTTGCCTTTGTATGAAGGATCCTGTGTATCAGAACACTTGAGTCGGTCTTTAGCTGTTTTCTTATCTGGTTTGGTACCCGTTTTAAGCTAAGGAAAGTTGTTTTAGGGTTGTATAACCTATCATAGAAAACTGGTTTTAAGAGTCTCAGGTGCCCCCTCGGATTGGTATCAGAGCCTGTTTTTCTCCAAACGCATAATGATTTTGGTATAATTCGTTTTGAAAAATTCCTTATTCTTTTTCTTATCTATTTCAGAGCTCCATAAAACTTAAGAAAGAGGAGTTTAGAGAGACATGGATAATAGAATACTCAATATATTGCTTAAAGCTAACCTCTGCTCTGAACGAGGAGGAAGCTCCCTTATATAGGGATTACAACGGGAAAAAGCCAAACTTAGAAAAGTGAGAAAGGACCCTCATCTTTTCATAAAGCAAACAACTATTCAAACTTTAATAAAGTAAAGTAGGGATAGGACCCCCTAACTTTATCTTTTACATAAAAAGACAAGACATAAAAGCAAAGGCTAAAAGCAAAAGCTACTTTAATAAAGTAAAGTAGGGACAGGGGTCATGTCCTTGATGATTTTCTATATAAGGCACCTTATGTTTCCGTTGTATATTTACGTTTCCTTACATCATGTTTCTCTAAATCTTTTCTCTCTTCTAGGGCTCAAAGAACTTATTTGGGTTAATAGTGATACGCTCGCCTCTTATTTTCTACACTGAGTATGCTCTGCACTTGCCTTAAGCCTAAGGATCCTATGCATTAGAAAGGTCATGTTTTTATCCTCCCAAACCAATTTTTATAACCTAAAGAGAGCCTTTTGGGCAAATTCTTGGATGGCAAAGACAGAGGAGAAGTTTTTGTCAAAAGGAAAAGTTTTCTTCGTGAGGGCTTCAGGTGGGAGTGAAGTAGCCATGGAGATGATAGGAAAGTGGTAGGTGGTGGAAAACAGAGTGAGAGGGTTTTCTAGTTTGGAAAGTCTGGAGAGCATATCAGGGATAAGGTTCTGGGATCCTTTTATATGCTTAACTGAAAAATCATATTTAGAAAACCAATCTTTTAATCTGAGTAACATTTTTTTGGGAACAGTTTTACCTTTGAAATTAAAGATATTGGGGAAGGCTGAACTGTCCATTCGGATGAGAAAATGGTGTCCAATCAGATGATACTCAAACTTTTTGATGCCATTCTTTACCTTCTTTGAACACGCTATGGTAGTGCTTCTATGTGTCAGAAAATTGTCCACTAGCATAAGAGATAAAGTGTTCTTGTCCGTTGATTTCTTCAAGGAGGATGGCACCCCATGATTCATCACTTGCATCTGTTTGCAATATACGCCGTCCATCAGTAATCAGCTTTAAAGGAGGTGGATTTTGCGCAATCTGCTTTAGGGTAGTGACAGCGATTGTGTGGTCAACATTCCACTCTAGGGGCTTCTTTTTCAACAAATCCTTAAGGTGATGAGTGTAGTGGTCCACATGTGGGATAAAGTCTCTAATATAATTGATGATGCCGAAAAACTGTTGAATTTGCTTTTCAGAAAGTTGCTGATTTGGAAAGTGAAGCAATTCTTGGGCAATGTGCTTTCCTGGCTGATAGTGTCCATCTTTTATGATCATACCAAGGAATTCAATGTTGTCTATAGCAATGGTGCTTTTCTTGGACGATAACATGATTCCATGACTTTGGATAAGATCATAGAATTGAGTTAACAGCTGGCGATGTTCATCATGTGATCCTGAAAAAAGTAAGATGTCATCAATGTAAATCAATGCATGATGTAAAATGGGTTGGAAAATTTGGACCATGGACTTTTGAAAAATAGAAGGGGCAGTTTTGAGACCAAAGGGTAGGACTGTCAATTGGAAATAGGCATCGGCAATACAAAAAGCGGTTTTGTAACGTTCGGAGGGTTCAATGCCGAGTTGCCAAAAGCCAGATTTTAGATCAAATTTTGAAAAGATCTGAGCATTTTTAAAAAAAGTAAACATTCTTTGTCAGCGAGGCAAAGGGAATTTGTCGTCTTGTAAAAACATGTTTAGTGGCTGGTAGTCAATGACTACGCGTTTCTTTCCTCGGACAATTTCAGAATGTTTTTCAACATAAAAGGCTTGGCAAGCCCATTGAGAACTCGTGGGCTCAATTAAACCTTGGGCTAATAATTGTGAACATTCCTTTTGGGCTACGAGTAAGTCAGAAGGACTCATTCCTGGATGGGTAGCTTTGGTTGGGTTAATGTCTTCATTTAGTTTGAAGGGTAACTTAATAAAGAAAGACTTATTTTTCCACAATGGGTTTGGATGGGTGAACTCAGAATGGGACTCTTGACAGAAACTCAAAAGTTTGGTTGAAATATCTTGGTAAGACTGGAGAGTTTCAGACAAATTGTAAAGTTTCAGAATGTCTGTGAATGGTTTGAACATGGACTTGACTCGGATTCCAGTGGGAATGATTTGGAGGTGTTTGATTTGGTGAAGGATGTCAAATCCTAACAAGATATCCTTATTAGGAAGAGTAGAACCAATAACCTTGGTCCAAATGACACAATTTGGGAAGATTTGAATACCAATGGGTTTTTTGGTAATCAAAGAAGTGGCGAAGAGTTTGCCATTCACGGCTCTGAAATTTTCTTCAGACTTGGTCCAATATTCAGATGGAAGAATATTGGGGTTCAACATGCTTCTTTGGGCTCCAGTGTCGATAAGGCCAATAGCTGGAATGAGCCTTTGGAATTTGGAGGGTAGGATGTGGAGTTTGATGGAGGGAATATGAACAGTAGTGTCCAGGGACAATAACTGTTGATGGAAAATCACTTGGGACTGATCACTGTCTAAGTCATCAGAAGAGTTTTGTAGTGTGAACATTGTTTCATCATTGGGTCCATCTTGTTCAGAGAAATAGAATTCCAATTCATCCTTATCTGGAGAGTAGTCGGTAGTGGCTTGAAGATGCTCGACTAGCCGGATGGATTTTTCTCGTTTGTTAGGACAGACTTTAGCATAGTGGCCATTGGTAGTGTCATTAAGGTGCACCAAATTTAAAACCTTACCACTAATATAAATAATTAGTACAGAGTGAGTAAGGATCGATCCCACAGAGACTATGCTAGTTATATTTATTTATCAACTCTAAAGCAAGATTTAAAATAAAATAATAGTAGTAATAATAGAAATTAATCTAACTAAAGAAAATATCAATTATAAATAAAAAGGGGGTTTATGAATTTTTAACTAAATAGTAAGAAATAAAGAAATTAAAACTACGAACAATAATTTAATAAAAACTCTAATTAAAGGAAAAAGAAATAATAATGATGAAAACTTTGGTTAAAGGATCATTCGCCACCACCAAACATGCACATAATATATCAATTCTATCATCAATTTATATTGAAACTATCAACCGTAGACAACAATAAGTTCTGTTAGTCTCAATCTTTCCTTAGTGTGTCGTTAGGCAAAACAAGCTCTTCACCTAATCTCTAACCATTAAATAATTTAAAACAAGCTCTTTAAATTTAAGATAATGGAAGCATTAAACA
>MKYO02010298.1:0-18603 GCA_002013955.2 Citrus medica | reverse complement strand
AACTAGATAAACACCACGTGTTGTTACCGCTTCTCTAGATTTTTTTTTTAAAAAAAAAAGGTCATAATTTTTTAAAAAGAAAGTTAATAAATATTATTTTGAAAAGTTAAATATTGCTTAAGAAGATCATGGAGTGTTAATTTTGGAAGATGGCTACTTTTTGCTGTGGAAAAAAAAGCCCACAGAAAATTACAAAGTTGATGTCTACGTCTTGACAAAATTATTTCCTGTTATATTCACTTATTAATTACGCGTTTTGACTTTATAGCTTTCGTATTTATTACTTTGATTATCTGTGGCTTAAGTCACTTATGTAATTAGTCAATGCGTATTTTGAAAAATTATTCAAAACACTCATGTCTTTATTTTGTAGTTATTGGATTTATTTATTTTTATTATTTTCAAGGTAAAATAATATTTTTTTTATAAAATAACTCTAAATACAAATAAATATGTCATGCAACGATTGAAAAAACGAAAATTAATTAATTAATTATATTAAATTGAGTCATCAACTTTCGCACTGTAATATNGCTTTTGTTTCATACATTAAATCAAAGCAATAATGGGAGTAATAAGTCCAAATTAATCATGCAGTGGTGTACAGTACAGACTTGTTCTGGATTGACCCAGCAAGTATCATGCCCTCTAAGCTCAGTAACCCACCATTTATTTTGGCTTCTCTGCCTACTCAGTACACTTGAGCAATTAAATATATTGGCCACTCAATATTTTGCCAAATACTTTATGAGAGTTTTTGTTACTAACCAGTGACTATCATCTCTTCCATTTTATTATTGAAGTTTATGTATAGTTCAAATCTTTTTACTGACAAAATTTTTGAGTAAAATTTCAGGCTAACTTCAAATGAACTATATTTATAAAGAGCATGTCCTAACAGACCTCGACATCTTGATAATAAAACTAGTTACAACTTGCAAGTGTATACTTGACTTCGATTCAACAAATGTGTGGTTCAGTGCTAGAGATAAGATCAATAGCCAATATGAGAAGAACACAAGCTCCAAACACACCTTTGAAGTTAACTTTTAATCTAAATAATAATAATAATAATGATGATGATGATGAATAACCTTCAGGGTCCATCATTTATTACCAAAAAGTATTTCTAATCTCCTATTATGTTGTCACATTTGGTTTTAAAAAAATGTTTATGTTAATCACATTCTAGAATGATCAACTAGATAAACACCACGTGTTGTTACCGCTTCTCTAGATTTTTTTTTTTTTTTAAAAAGGTAATATTTTTTTAATTTTTTTTAAAAAGAAAGCTAATAAATATTATTTTGAAAAGTTAAATATTGCTTAAGAAGATCATGGAGTGTTAATTTTGGAAGATGGCCACTTTTTGCTGTGGAAAAAAAAGCCCACAGAAAATTACAAAGTTGATGTCTACGTCTTGACAAAATTATTGCTTGTTATATTCACTTATTAATTACGCGTTTTGACTTTCTTGCTTTCGTATTTATTACTTTGATTATCTGTGGCTTAAGTCACTTATGTAGTTAGTCAATGCGTATTTTGAAAAATTATTCAAAACACTCATGTCTTTATTTTGTAGTTATTGGATTTATTTATTTTTATTCTTTTCAAGGTAAAATAATATTTTTTTATAAAATAACTCTAAATACAAATAAATATGTCATGCAACGATTGAAAAAACGAAAATAAATTAATTAATTATATTAAATTGAGTCATCAACTTTCGCACTGTAATATTATTATTAATCTGCAGGATTTATATCTCCATGTAGGTGAACAGATTTTTTTTTTTAAAACCTTAATTAAAAATATAATGGATTTCTGAATCTACAGAAATAATTGTAATTGTTCAGCTGCACTTGTCGTGTGGCTGTTGTCGGTCAATTGCCAGAATAGAGACATTTATTTTCCAATTTTCAAGGCTCGTTGCTTAAAATATACGGGTAAAAGATTTGTGAACGGCCATTAATAATATATCTTTGAAAGGTAAAAGTGTATTTAATCCATTTATTTTAAGAGTAGTATTTATTTAATTTTTATATTTTTAAAAATATTTTAAAACATCCTTATTATTAAAGTATTGATACTAAAAATATTTTAAAATATCCTTTTTGTTAAAGTATTGATACTCCTACTATTATTTTTTATTTCTTTTGACTTATTTTTATAACACTATCATTTTATAATAATTTTTTTGTTTGGCCATTAATAAAAAGAAAATAATTAAATTATCAATTTAATTCTTAAAAAATTATATTAATTTTTTTGCAAGTACTATTTGCACACTTAACAGTTTGCATACAATTTTTGACAATTAAATTTCAACACGAGACTGAGCTTTTCATCATTCAAACTTCTCATGTCTAAACTTTATTTGTTGAATTGCTAAAAGATAAATGTATTGGCAATTGGGAAATGAAGTCAATGATAAGTTTGATACAGCCATTGATTAAATGTCATTAAAAAAAAAATTACAACTAGAAGTTAAAAAAAAAATGTTACCACCGGTAAACTAGTCAATAATGCTACAACTAGCACAAAATAAAAGAAACCAATAAAGTAAGGGTGCGTTTGGGATTGAGGTTGGGCAGCTGTAGCTTAAAAGCTACAGCACTAAAGTGTTTAGTAAACACTAGCTGCTGTAGCTTTTAACCTATGTTGATATAATTTTTCACTTGTGTAATATAAAATTTATTATATCTTTAATAATTTTGATAAAATTATTATTTAAAATTTATATTTACTATATATTATTAACTTTTATTTCATAATTACAGCCTTTTTTTCACAGCAGCTGTAGCTTAAAAGTTACAGCACCTCAATCTCAAACGCACCCTAAGACTGATGGATTATATTTGGCTTTATAGTTATGGAATACTTTGAGTCAAACTTCTCCCCATAAGCAAATAAACAATCGTTGATCAAAGCTACATCATCATTGCTGTACTTTTAAGTAAATAAATTCTCAATTAATATTGTGTATATTTCGCTACTCTAAAATGCTAAGGAATTTAAGATATAACATACTTTTTATTTTGCTTCTATAATGTTGTTTACATTTAGGTTTGAAAGGGTTGTGTTAGAGAAATCCTTATTTTTCCTTTTTGCTTCTATCTCATAGGATTTGATTGATTTTGTATGTCTTGTTGAAATTGTTGCTGAAATAACAAAAAACAAAATAAAACAAAATAAAAGGATGAGCATACTGTTAATACTAGTAAATCTAAAAATGAAAATGAAAATAGTTTAAAGACCTGCTTGTTTGGCTATGCCAGAGGATGAAAATAGTTCTTTGATGCTTATGTCTCTTAGCATTCAGCTAACTTCCACTAGGTCCAGATTGGATTTGATGCTAGGGTTTTAAAGAATATTAGGGCTAAAACATGTTTTTGCCATTATGGATCTAGATTATGTAATAGTTTTTTTAAATTTTAAATTTTGACAAGAAAAATACATTTTTACCCCCATGGATATAGAATTAACAGTAACGGAGGTAATGCCGAGGGTGTTTTGAGGTATTTTTAAAAATATAGGGACTAAACGTACATTAATTTTAAAATATAATGATTAAATGAGATTTTACCCTATCTTTGAAGGTATAAATTTAGATGAATCTAAATTTAAATTATTTAATTGATCGATGTTGAACCAACCAGAGATGTGCAAATTTTCTACCAGTATATATAATTCCTTCAATTTGAAACAAAATCTACTATTTTAAGCCACCTTAATTAAAGAAAAAAAAAACAGCTTGGAATATGTAATGCTTAAATAGCATTTTTTTTCTTTATTATTAGAAACTAATTACATTACTCTTATCAAAATGAGAAAAAAAATTATATTTCAATGAATGTTTAATAGCATAGAAGTGCTATGACATGTATTTATTTATCATATAATCTAATTTGATAAATTTTTATGCACATTCTTTGAGATTGTGTAATTTCCTCTATCATATCAGTTTAAAATACAAGTTTCATAGAATAACTTAATTTGTAAATTTAATTAGTATTATTCACTAACAAATCAATAAAATGTAAATTGTCAAGATTTACGAAAATGATGACCTTGAAATTCGTATAAATTAATTTAAAGTCCTTTTTGTTGAAACTTGGTCGTTCATGTTCTTTGTTGTTCACTACTTTAAAACAAAATGAATCCATCAAATATTGGATTATTATTATTATTATTATTAGTGAGTGGTTTTCAACTGTTCTTATCGCCACAGCTAAAATAATGCAAAAAAAATTAAAGAGGTAGATATTCAATTAATTAAGTTTAACGTTCAATCATTATTATTCATTAATGTAATCTTCAATTATTGATTTGTCATTATTTGGCGGCACATGATTCCGTTTAATCAGCAACCAAATCCAGCTCTGAGTTGTTGGAACCACAAACGATCGCTAGATTGCAGCACAACTGATCAACAACTCGGATGTATGATATTAATTATAAAAAAATATATATCATAGAAAATTTTGAATCCAGTATTGAGCCGACTTATACTCATCACCAACTCTAAATATTACTAAAATGCTTTTTTTTTTTTTTTTTCTGGCTGAAAGCTAGCGAAGCCTTTGCTTCACATATATATATCAACACGAGCATGGTTTAAAGTCGTCGAAATAGACCACACATAATAATTAATACAACTTCATCATCTCCGAAGTATCAAAGATTGGCTTTGCTCCTCAATTTTCTAGAATGTTTCATACGTATATGTGTGTGTGTCTGTGTCAATTGTTGTGGACAAATTGAAGTTTCAAGGTCAATGTCATGTGCGTTTGTTTGTTTATGGGATTAGATCAAAGCAAATAATAACACTCATCTCCGGCTACTGCAAAGTCCAAACAAGTTGTGTTCTCAATGCGTAGAGTTGCTTTCATCAATTACATTGACCGGCAGCATTTATTCATGTAACTCTTATATGTACAAAAAACAAAATGAATTGGGTGAGAAATAATTGCTTAGTTTGATTCTAGAACGATGCAGAAGATACTAATTTTGAGATTGATTATTACTCGAATTGTAGTGATCACATATATAGAAGGTAATCGAACCCATGGTTCAGTTCTGATAATAGATTTTTTTTTATTACATGAGAATATTGCTTAAATTACAACTCATATTACATGAGAATATAACTGATATTGATTACTTACATCAATGCTAATGGAGCGCTGCCTAAATTTTAACTCTCTCAAATATTCGAGGGATGTCTACTCATCATTCTTGGATAAGAAAAAAGATCGACTTCACTCAAATTTAATTGAGCAATGAAATACCCCTATAATACATTGTGGTGGTTCGAACTGCTGCCTTAGAAGACAGCAGCCCTCACCACTCGGTCAAAGTCTGAGTGGCTAGTTCTGATAATAGAGTTAAGGCTTCATAAATTAGAAACACCGCCAGGCAGGTCATTGATTATGTAATTGGAAAGGGCATGCAACAGTCTCTTATTAGCTTTCTCTTTCACGGCAAGAGACGTACACGGTTTTGAACAAATTCGATGGGTACTTAATTTAAGCCTTCTAGATCAATAGGAATGTGCTTTTGCTGTTAGATTATTCTAAAAAGCTGATCAAATTCCGAGAGTCCAAAAATTATCAAGTGATTTCAAACGAAACCGTACAATGGTTAAGAAAAGACAAAAGTGACTTTAATTTAGTCACGTTCTTCTTCTACATGTCATGATTAAATTATTGATTGGGCGACCAGAATAAAAGGTCATTCAAACTTATAAATGCTTTTAATCTTCTAGAAAAGTTGTTTAAAGCTTGATAAAGGAAAGGATTTTTCTTTCTTTCTGTTTTTTTATGAGATGAAAGGAGGTGATGAAGCTTCACTTTTGGTACCTATTTCGGCGGCGGCTCCAATTCTTCTCAGAAATTAATGATAAAAGGTCTTACAAAATTCCAAAGCTTATGTAGTATCTTTATTTATTTATTCATTTTGTACTTTTGGGTTTGTTTCTGACTCTTCTAAGTCAGTCCCACAATACTTAGCCTTAGGCTGAGTGGTCAGGATTATTAGAGGACAGCAGTTCGAATTCTTATAAATATATTGTGGGGGTATTTTTTTACTTAATTAAATTTGAGTGAATGCAGTATTCTTCCTTATCTAAGTATGAAGACTAGACATCTCTTGAATATTTATAAGGGTTAAAATCTGAACTGTACTCCATTAACATTGATGTAAGTTGGTCTCAATAATAGTATGATTTGTAAATATCAGTTATAATCTCATGTAATATGAATTATAATTTGAGTAATAGTCTCATGTAATTAAAAAATAAATAATCAGCCAGCCCCACAATCGACTCGGCTTGGCTCAATCCAACTTGGCTAGGGTTAGAAAAGAAAAAAAAATTAGTACTTTATATTTATCAATAATCGAGTAATTTTCAATCAATTAAAAATGCCTTTTTTTGTGTGTGTTCGAGTATTGCCTCAACTCTAAATTTGTTGAAGCCCGGCCCAACGAAGGGTAAATTTAGACGTGTGAAAGTTGAAACTTTTTTTTTTTTTGTAGTCAACGTATCAATTGAATTATTATTATTTTTTAATAATATGTTATTTGATAAAATCATTACAAATTTGGGGGGCAAGGTACCTTATTAGTGTTAAGTGATAACAAGAGATTAGCTCGTATATAAGTTTTCTTAATGTGGCAATTGCATAATCATCAATGATATGATGAAATTGTTAAAACATCTCTACACGAACTTATGCGTGTGATAATTTAAGTAACACAAGGTCAAAAAATGTGGCAATTGCATATTCATCAAATTTAATTATTTTAAAAATAAATAATCATTTTGGAAGATTATGTTATTTCGACGACACGTGTATAGTTGAAATTTAAAAATTAGTTAATTGGAATAACTTATACATTTTTATATTAGATTAAACTATTAAATTATTAGGAACTTGTAGAGTGTAAACTAATTTTACGTGCGTATTTTAAAAACTCAATTTTGGGCTTTATTATTATAATTTGCAGTCATGACTGAAGACGATGCTATTTTCTTAACTCACAAGTGTGAATAGTTATGAAAGAGTTAAGTTATTAACATTTGAATGATGTGTTATTTTTATCTTTTAATTCGTTCCATTTGAATTTAAATGTTTGAAAAATTAACATGTTGACTTGTTATGACCTTATAAATCAGTTGCAAATTATATGTAGGTAATAATAATAATAATAACAATAATAATTACGAGTGTGTAATTATATATTGTGACAAACTTATTCGAATGTGTGTATTAATTGTGATTCAAATTATAATACACACGTCAAATGGCTGTAGGCTTGTAGCCTACGCATTGCCTTCAGAAATAAAAACATTTTTTTTTAATTTTCCCCCAATCTCGGGGCTTGTTCCTTAAAATATGGTGGAAGATCATGACGAGTTCATTTATATTTTTCTAATGAACCATTAATATTATACTTTATATGATCGCCAAACCCAAATCAACAAATGAAGCGTTATTATATTCTATAAAGGTACAATCAGTAGGTAAATCTTTCTGCTATACATTTTGAACCGACTAGAGCATGTGGGTGGAATTTTCTACCGGTTCTTTTGATTTCAAACGAATTAAATAGTTTCTTAACCGTTGTTGAAACAAAGACTATTAAATTAATACTAACGAAATCAGAATTTGGTAGCATCTAAAATATACCCCCAAAAAAAAAATTATTTTAACTAATTATACCAAAAGTATTAAGTAATTACTTAATTATTATGAGTAATTCATTTGTAGATTAAAACCCCGTTATTATCTGGGGCTAAGCTGATGGGGCCTCTCCCTGCACAAAAATTTATAAATCAACATTATTAATTGATTATTTAAAATCATAATTATCAATTTCATCGCTAATATGCATATGTTGTTCAATTATTGAATTTGGCATTAGTAGAAAGGAATGCCGTTGTTGCACAGGTTCCATTTGGCAACCAAAACCAGCTTGAGTTGTTGGAATGGAACCCCAAAAGTAAAATAAGGCTCAACTAATTAGATTCTTATAGTATGAGATTAATTAATTAATTAATTATCGATGTAATTATATACTAATTGCTGCTGGGCAAAATATGTATAATCAGAGATTTTGTTTATAGAATTTAATTAAATTACAAAGTACAAATGATTTGAGTGAATTAGGCGATTTGGTTGCTGTGGTGCCCTTTTTCCGGGGGTAATTTTGACTGCTATAGGATGTGGGCTAAAGAGGGGGTAGAGGGGGGAAAAAAGGAAGTTAATTTTACTTGGACCCGCATCACCAATAGTCAATATTTCAACGTGTTATTGTAAAAAACTAACAATAGGACTATAGGAGTACCGTTTTGGAGAATTTTCTAAAAATATAAAAATTAAATAGATATTTATTGTAAATACAATGATTAAAAAGACATTTAACCTAATATATAAAGACTAAAGAGTATTTTTATTTATATTTTGAACGGAAGTAACTTGTTATAATCTTCACCAATTTAATTATTACCGGTACAAATTATTCTTTCCAAATAATAAATCAATAAATAAATAAATATATCATGGGTCACGCGATTATAATATAATTATATCATATCAGTTTGTACACAGTAATTTTTGTGTATATATAAATTCGTATATAAATGCACAGACAGCGAACAATGAATCAGATGATAATTTACACTTGTTGTTGCTTTCAAAAATGTAGAACAGGATATGAACAAGATTTGATCCTTTTTCGCGTCATCACTGAATACAGACTCCAATTAGTCCAAAATTGGTTGTGAAAAAACAGGAGCCATTTGCTTGAACAATTTTTTTATACTTTCATTTTCTAGCTACTGTATATTCAATAATAATAAATAATAACTAGGGTAATCGGCAATCAAACTTATTAATCAAATGCATTATCGGTTAGATTAGATTCATTAACAGACGAATAGACTAAAAATAATCTCATCAAATTACATGTGCTATAGTATCTTACCATTCATCATAATCTCGTTACTCCGCATATCAAAAAGAGAATCCTACCAACCCAAAAGAATAAGAACAAGATACATATGGATTAATTTAGTTATAAAAATTCCATATAATCCTCCATAAGATTTGTTGAATAGAACAAATATGTATAAAATAAGTTGTTTATATAGTCTTAACACGAGAAGACTTCATTGAATTGTATGACCAAAATTCGCTTTGGATATATCATATATGTGTGATTTGCATTAATTAATTGTTAATTCTTACTATTATTTAGATCAACGCTAATTAACTAAATAAATGGAACATACGTGATGTTAATTATTTACAATGTATCACACAAATAATTTTTTTTTAATAACTTCATTTGATTCTACCACCATTCTAGCTAATCAAGTGATAGTTGATTAAAAAAATAATAATTCAATTTTTTTCTTAAAAAGTAAGTAGATAACCAATAGTCTAAATTCCTTCTTTAATTTGTCACATATCTTAAGATTTGAGCTTAGCTAACTAATTAAATAAAATTGATTTAAAATCACTCAATTAAATAAAACTTTTTTTTTTAAAAAAAGTAAGTGGATAACTAAAGTATGAATCATCTTTCAACTTCTTACTTATCTCAAGATTCGAACCTGAGTGACCAACAAAATAAAACTAAATTTAAAACTACTCAACCACACTTTTGGGAAAAATTGAATTAATAATAGAAAGCGATGAGATTCATACCATAAGCCCTCAACTTTGGGCAAATTTTTGATTTCTTGACTAACTGTTCTTTCTAAACTATATAAACAATATTCCAATATGTCCGATGTCTCCTCCTTGATGTCACGAAGGTTCTTTAGGTTTATTAATTAATTAATTAATTAATTATTCATTTATTCATTCAGTTTACATTTTTAGCCCGGATATTCATAGGTTATTGCATTTGGACCCATTTGAAATGTTTTGGAAATACAAAACAAACATAGTTAGAGAGGATAAAAGGGAAAAAAAAATTTTAACGCATCTTTTTATAAATTTTAAAATTATACAAATTCAACAATACTTTTGCTTTACATGTTTATATATTTGTAGTATAGTTGGAAGATTATTTTTTTACCTTTATTTAATTTTTTAAATATATATTTTTTCTTTAGCAGGTAAAAATGTTAGAATCATAAAAGAAACATACAATTTCTTTCTTTTCTTCCCCCCTATTTCATATGACCTGCTGACCTTGTGGTCTTACATTAATTCATAAGATGAATTGATGCGATGAGCCAAAAATATATAATTTTACAGGTAAGAAAAAAAAAGTTGAAATATTATATGACAGTGAACTAGTCAGTCTTTCAAAAAAGAAAAAGAAAAAAGAAATATTCGGGGGCATGTAAAATAATGTTGCAAAACAACAAGGGGTGTATGTGTATTTTGCCAGCAATTTTTAAGATAACAACATATGGAAATCAAAATACACGTCATTCGGTATCATTTTATGCTCATAATCGCAGACGATCAACATCGATGCAATTCCAACCCCCTACCTAAATTAATTATTCCTTAAAATGTGTAAATCAAAAAGCTAGTCAAATTGTCAAAACCGATAGTAATAAACTCATGGTTTAATTAATTTATTTATGATTTATCAGATCCAAAAATTAAAAGAATTATAGTGCGCCGACGTCGAGCCATTACCAGGAAGGAAGCAAACAAACAAAAGCTTAAAGCCGCTCTGCCTAACATTTTTCACTTTGACATTGCATGTTAATAATAATTAGAATAAGATTTCTCAAACTTACATGTAATATAACTTACACCTGCTCACATATATAATAAATAATATAAGATTTATTTATTATTTATATGAGTAGTATAAATTACATTATATATAACTTAACACTTATCATATAACAAGGATTCGGCTGTATTAAAATTTATATGTACTGGTACAATCTGATAGTTATCATAACTATATTTAAGTATTAATAATATCCATATAATTATAAAAATATATATTAAATTTACACTTACATATATAATTAAACGTGCTTTACAAGAGATCAATTCTACCATACCAGTATACCACGGTTTTATAATAATTCCCCGCTTTCGTCTTTTTATCTCTCTCTCGTCGAAAACAAGAAAAAGTATGTTCTGGAAACACAAAAACGAAAACAAAAATACAGCTACGTACTCACACACACACGCACNTGGAAACACAAAAACGAAAACAAAAATACAGCTACGTACTCACACACACACACACACACACAGAGAAACCACACGCACGAGTCAACAAGTTGAAACTCTCCCTCCAAAAAAAACAAAGCTCACACGTCTGAAACTTCTCTATTATAAAAAGCATCCCCTTCATTTATCCTTCATCAAGTTCACATCTCTCTCTCTCTAAATATCATTTCTTTTTGTTTTTTCATTATGCCACAAGTAGATCTTGAAACCCTAGTCTCAGCCTGCGCCGGTGTCTCTTGCGATAAAAAGATCGCCTGCGAAACCCTGGCCAACGCCATCAACAAAAACCCCAACCACGCCATCGAGACTAACGACAAGAACCCAAATCAAGAGCATCATCCTCATCACGATGCTGATGATCATCAGGAACCGGAGATTCCGCCTGACTTGCCGCCAGATTCCTTTTGGCTGTCGAAGGACGCGGAGTTTGACTGGTTTGACCGCAACGCATTCTACGAGCGCAAGGAGTCGCAAAAAGGCCACTCCCACTCCAACCCGATTGGCCTGAACCCGAATCCGAGTTCGACTTCTCAGAGGTTTTCCACTCCGACGACGACGACTTTGAAGACCAAGACTTCGATCATTGGCCTGCCCAAGCCGCAGCAGAAGTTTGACCCCAAGTGTAAGAGACACTGTAAAACCAACACCAACTGGTTCCCCAAGCGATCCGGCTCGGTTGGCAAATCGGATGGTCCCTTGTGCGAACCCTCTTCTCCCAAGGTTTCTTGTATCGGTCGGGTCAGATCCAAGAGGGATCGGCGGAGATTGAAGAAGCGACAAGGTTCCGGTTCGGAGTCGGGGTCTTTGAGGAATAAATCGGAGAGGAAACAAAAACCCGGTTTATTTGCCAGTTTAAAGACCATTTTCCGGTTGAGGAAAGGATCGGAGGGTAAGAGTCGTGAGCGTCGAAAGGAATCGTCGGATAGGAAGAGTGGGGTTAGTACTACTCACGACATAAGGGACAGGCTGCCGCGCGGTGAGCGGCACGCGCTGTCGAAGCGAGTGGAGTCTCCGCCGAGGAAGAGCATTGCAAGTGAACCGCGGAGGAGTCTGGATGGCGAACCGGTTGGTTTGGGTGGGATGACGCGGTTCGCATCCGGTAGGAGGTCGGATTCCTGGATCGGTGACGTGGCGTGATCTGGAGGCGCGCTGGACTGGGGATATTTCGTGTGGGTAGGGCAAGACTCAAGAGTAAGTAGTGGCAGAGGGGCCCAGATAAAAATGGACTTTACTAGCCGGTCGTGATTGGGGGTCTGTGGTGGGACCCGCTTTGATTTTTTCAAATAGTCGTTGGGATAGATGATATGAATAACGGTTTCCCCCATCCGGTGAAAAAAAAAAGTAACAACATTTTTCACATTTTGATTTTTTTTTTCTTTTTGGGGTAAAGGTTTGTAAATATTAGAGTGTTTTTTTTGGACTGATGGATTGTAAATTTTTTCTTGTAATAGTGGATTTAGTAATAAATTCTTGAAGAATATATATGGGTGTCTGTGATTGAAAATTTTGATTGTTTGGTAGAGCTGGTGAAATTTGAAAACATTGTTGGAGAAAAATAAAAATTCAATTTGAATAAAGGGTTAGTTAACATAAATAATGCATATTCAATTCACAGATTAGGATGTGATTTGTACGAGTAAATGAACAAATTAATGTTGAATTTGACTTCAAACTAGAAATTACGTATTCTTCTTTAGTAATAAAAATTTTAAAAAAAAATTGTTTGAGGAAATATGCAATGGGCTTTGAACAATCAATTGGTTAGCTAGGGATTGATACGTGTTGCAAGTAACTTAGGGCTTCAGTGATTGGTGAAGATAATTCAATTTCAAGAAACCTTTTCAGTATTTGGCGTTTGCATTAATCTTTTTTATATTTGTAATCGTTAATACCAATTTAATTAGATATTAATCTCTAACCTTTAAAATTGTTTTGAGAATCGTTACGAATGAGAATGAACATGTATATTTACTATTGATACTATGGTAAAAATTGATGGTGTCAACACACATTTACGCTCATTATCATTGGCTATATCCCGACTATAAAGAAAATTTTAATTAAAAAAATAAAATTTCTGCAGTTTTAAAATGTTAAATCATAAACTTTTAAATTTATTAATTTTGTTTAACTTGTGTTATCGTGTGGTGGAA
Organism: Citrus medica; assembly: GCA_002013955.2. Lineage (NCBI taxonomy): Eukaryota > Viridiplantae > Streptophyta > Magnoliopsida > Sapindales > Rutaceae > Citrus > Citrus medica. Next base: position 5,231 of record MKYO02010298.1, on the reverse strand, counting down.
CAATAGGAATTAAGAAAATATGTACCAAAATAATAATATATATACAAATATTTTGATTAATAAATTAACTTGAATTATTTATAAAGTAATATCATAATTCATAACTATGAATTTCATATTTTTATTTAGTCTTAGAGCATAAACTGTGTGGGTTAGAGAATAAAATTCATGCCAACCCATTGAATAATGGCTAAAATCACATGAGTGATTGGGCTTTCTTTCATTTGGTGGGGTTTGGTTCACAAGTTAGGAGTCCTTGTTAAGGACAATGGCAAATTGGCAATAATATTGACTCTCGAGACGCCATAATTTGAGTAGTTTAGAATTTTGACTATATTGGCTTATCGCTAATCTCCATTTTCTCTGAAAATGACTTGCTTAGTCATGTTAAATTATCAGTCAGCAAAGTAAGGTAAAGCAAAATTCTTGATCTTTCATAACCCTTTAAGTATTTTTCATGAAGAATCTTATTTGAAAGTTAGAGAGTTTCAAATGAGAGTGATACATCATGTTATGGGGTTTTTATTCGTGAAAAGCATACTTAAAAATTCAAAATGATAGAAAAATTTGAGAGTTTTAAATGAAATTGATACATCATGATATGAGGTTTTGTCATAAAATGCATACTTTTTTTTATATATATAAATCTGAAAATATATTAAAAAATAAAAAAAGAAGAAGAGATACAAAATTCTCATGAACAAGAGATTAAGTTATGAAACGATACTTAGGATAGCCCCAAGCATCGTCAAATAACTTTTTCCTAATAGCCATTGGTAGTTCATTCCACTAAGTATACATGGAACAAGATAAACCCAAGTTAGTCGAGCAATTCGGTACAGAATTTCTTTCTCGAAAAATATGGGAGCACCTAAAAACTATATTTTTAATCAAGCTACAACGTCATAAAATGCATACTTAAAAAGCTTGAAATAATAAGAAAGTTTGAGAGTTTTAAATGAGATTGATATATCATATTTCTAAGGTTTTTTTTTTCATAAAAAAGTACACTTAAAAAATTGAAATGAGAGACTTAAATAAAATTGATACAATTCTGATATGAGGTTTTGTCATAAAATACATACTTAAAAGTCTGAAATGATCATAACAAAACTCGAGAGTTTTAAATGTGACAAATATATCACGTTATGAGTTTTTTTTTTTCCATGAAAAGCATACTTAAAAATTCGAAATGAAAGTTTAAAATGAAATTGATACATCACGATATGAAGTTTTGTCATAAAATGCATATTCAAAAGTTTAAAATGATAGGAAAGTTCGAGAATTTTAAATGAGACAGATATATCGCGTTATTTATTCATATCCAACCGCAATATTGATGCATCGGATTGATACTAGTTAAAAGTCGTTGCTAACCACGTTGATGAGACAAAACTTGTCTGAGTTTGAAGTTTTGAGACAATAGGAGTGAAGTTTTTGACGGATAGCTTCAAAGGGACTATTGGGATCAATTTGAATACAATCGCCAAATTTGACTCCTAGGCAGAAGCGTGCGATTGTGAATGTGCGGTTGTTATCCAATTGTCGGGATCAATTTAGATAAATGACAAAATAATGGAGCAAATTTCTAGGGAGAAGATTGAACTCTTAACAATAAGTGCTAAGGTTATTAATTAATATTATAACTCAAGATTTACCCCTACAGCAGGTAAGGTTATTAGCAGTCGGCCATGACATGACCAAAACAAACTGGAAATAGAGAAACACGCACAGTTAATTGTAATTTTCTTTTTCTTTTTTTTAATAACGGATGGTGCCTTGTCATCATATTTAAAGTCGAAGATCGCTTGAAGCTGTAATTGACGACTACAACTGGAGCAGCACTTCAGGATACCAGAGACAAAATATAAGGCACCACAACAAAAATACATAAATAATTTCTTTTCTTTTCTTTTCTTTTTTTTATTCTCCTTTCTATTTTTCCCGGACAGCAACTTGTCAGGTTGACCCTGGGACGAATTTATTTTTATAGGCTTCAACTCGTCCTTTCTTCTGTACTTTGAATAATTCGACTTTCCTGTCGTTGAGGGGCTGCACTGGCCTCGAGTTGAATTTACAATCCTTGCACAATGGTTCTCTCAGAGCCGTTACTTGCACCTCTGAAATTGATCTCACCTTCAAACCAAAAAAAGAAAAAAAAATTACTATTATTGTTTTTTTTTCTTTTCTAACATCACATATTTAATAAATTTTAATTTAATTTAATTGCTGGTCGTGTTTGAGTTAAAAAAAAAAAAATACCCGAGCGAGGACGGTCCAGACGACGTTTTCGGTGCATGGAGGAGTAGTTAAAGAACCATGATATCTGTAGTATCCCTGAAGAGGTTGCCTGGAGTAGTCGCGGTCCATCATACCAACATCAACGTCGGAAGTCTTGGGGTTGCTCGTGCAGCTCTCACGGGTCAGCTGGGGCAAGTATGGCATTAACTGCATGCATGCATGCAATTTTACAGCATAATTATTTAACAAGTCATTATTATTATTATTATGTATCAACCGTGAACAAGTTTTGTAATCAGTTACCTTGGTGACGACAGGATTTGGGTCGCCGTATTTGTAGAGGATTGCCACTACTGCGACGTCCTTCTCTTCTGTCTGATGGACAAGATGGAGCTCAGCAGCAAATCTGTTGATATTAGTTAATTACTTAATTAATTAAGTATGATCGAATTAACTTGCAAATCAAATTTAATTATCACTTTTCACAAACAGTGAAAAATATGAGACCATGACATCTAAGGTTTTGTTTGATGTTGAGGCGTTGTAGTTTAATTATTACAGTTGTGTAAAAAAAGAAAAAAATTGTAACTGCAAAACAAAAAGTTAATTTATTTATTAAAAATATGTTTGTTAAATAATAGTTTTGACAACAATAGTAAAAATATTATAGATTTTTCATCGTAAAAATAGTGGATTAAATCAACTTAACTTTAAAGCTACTATAATTAATATTTACCTAATATTTTAGTGTCGTAGCATCAAACCTCAATAACAAATTCAACCTAAATCTATCAATGTTATGTTTATGTTTTGGTGGGATTGGGCGAAGTTGTATTGGGCATCAACTCAAGAGAGAGTACACACCGCTCTCCGTTAATCGTGTGCTCGGAAGGAGTGTGCCAATGCATTTGTTTATAGAGATACTTCTTCCCATTTATGTTCAATTCTCCAGCTTTTCCCTCATAATGTACCTGCATTTGCAATCGCAAAATTTGATCTGATCGAACATACAAATTACAACTGTACAAGAAACCGAGGAAACCAACAGCATCATATTGTTTTAAATTCAGATAGCTAGGCACGAACCCCAATGGAGTAGCCGGAATTGATCAGAGTTGCATTTACAGAATAGTACTCCTTGGACAAGGGTCCCAATTCCTGTCTCTGGGCGGTTTTGTTCTGCATAATGTCCACTGGAGACTGATGTTTTCCTGTTGAACATGTATTGAAATTTGGACTTAACTTTCCCCAGTTCTCAGGGCCGTTATCTGCCACGTAGCTAAACCTCACTTCAGCAATCCCTGCTCCGAATTTAAAAAATCAAAGATATTATCATATAAACGTCTGCATTTTATATAATTCAGATTAATTTTCTGCCATAGTAACATTACATTAATAAAAAAAACATAAAATTTTCCAGGAGTTTTATGTGAGCAGGATTTGAATATCAGATTTCCGAATAACGAAAGAGAGAAAGAAGAAAGATAATACCCTGCTCGACCATCGCCGAAGCAGCATTGAAAAGCAGTGAAAGGGCAACGACGATGGCAACTCGGGGGACCATGATTAATTGAGTCCTTTTTTTTTAATTTTAAAAAAAAAGAAAAAAAGAAAGGACTATGGAAATGTTCGTCAAAGCTCTGTTATAAAGGGCTTATAATTTGGGGGGCTAATGCTGCTATACTTGGACAATACAGCTATTAGCTCTTAGGAAGCTTTGAAATTGCCTTTGGCTTCGGATCCCTTGTGACTAGCACTATTTATACACGTAGTTTTTTTTTTTTTTTTTGGGCGTTTGCTACAGCTAATTTAGTGGGGTCATCTTTGTCCAATAATTAATTTTTCCACTATACCCCCAAAAAAAACCAAGAAAATATTAGGTCTTAATTGGAGATCTGCTGTCCTATGAGTTAATAGTATTGCATGGAAGCATGAATGATATTGTGTGGTTTTGGTTTTTAAATATGAAAAAAAAAACACGATCATTTTAGACTGTTAAAATTATAAATTCAGATGATTATATATAAGGGAAATTATCAGTCATATTCTCTTAAACGACACCAGTATCAAATGTGCTACAATACTTTTTAAGTGTATCACTCGTACACCCTAAGTTGACAAAACACTTATGTCGTCCATCAATCTGTTAACTGCCGTTTGCGAGCGCTGACATCATAAAGGTAATCTAGTCTTTTTAAAAAATGACATGACATCCCATTTAACTAGTAAAAAACGACATGTCATATGATATATTTTGATAAAAATAACATATCATCCCATTTATCGGATAATTGTTAATAATTACTAAAAAAAACTACTTTACAACCGAATCTACTCCTCCAAAATTTAACCTAAATTATTGAAGATCTACTTCTCCAAGCTCCAACTTGAATTTTTTATGATATAATATGTATAATTGTAAATAATATGTTGTTAATAATTTTTTATGGTATAAGATGAATGTGAATCTTTTTTATGGATAATTGTTAATAAAATGTACCATTAATAATTCATTTTTTTAATAAAAAAATATATTGTTAATAACAAAATTAAAAAAAATTGTGTATTGAAAATTTACATTAATTTTCAAGATAAATTTATCTTTTTACCTCATTTTGAGTTTAAATTGTAAAATAGTCATTTTGTTCAAATTATGTTAAGTTCTTAACGGTAGTAAATGAAAATGTGAACGTCAGAACTCTTTTGTCAACGTAGGGTATACGAGTGATATAAGCGAAAAGTGTTGTACCACGTTTAATATTGATGACATTTAAGGGTATATGACTAATAATTTCTCTATATATAATTGTGGGTCATTTTATAATCTCAGGATTTTCATAATTCTGAATTTCCGATCGAAGTTCCCCAACTTTAAAAATTTAAAATAAAAAAGCAGTGGACTACGGAGTAATGCACGCGTGTTGTTGTTTTAACGAGTTATTACTATATTATGTGTATACATTCTTAAGAAATCAATCATAATAAAGAAA